>JAJPUD010002699.1:91485-226261 GCA_023553655.1 Myrmecobius fasciatus | reverse complement strand
ATTAAAGTTCCCTTGAACTTGATATTGTTAGTTTGAGTGCTTGAATAGGAATTTCATGCCCTTTAACCACCTCAATAGATCTAGACCCTAGCTATATTCTAAATTTCCCAAAGGAAACTCTGGGTGTGGGTAAATGAGTCAATGAGACAATAACATATATTAGTATAAATTGTCCAATTCCAAGTTGGTATGCCATGAAGTGTCACACATACTATACCATTCCTCTATATTTCCTATGTAAGAGCTACAATCAAGATAATAAAAAAAAATCATCAAAAACCTGTGATGGATAATATGGTACAGTGGAAAAAGTGCTAACATAGGAGTCTGAAGACTTGTATTCAAATCCTGACTCTGCTAAATACCAGGATATGACATTGGACAAGACTTTTAACTTCTCTGGGTCTCCGTTTTCTCATATTCAAAATGAGAAAGTTAACTAATCTCAAAATCCCCTCCAAGTTCTAAAATTACAATCCTTTTTGACAGAATCACTGACACAAAGAGTACAATTGTGTGGCCCCAGCCCACAAATTTCTCAAAACTTTTAATTCTTCTTTTGTCAATAGGTGTACTAATTCTTGTATTCCCCCCAATATCTCAAAGTGTTACATCACCTACTATATTCTAGAAACTGTGTTAAGTGCTGAAGATACAAAGAAAGGGAAAAAAATAACCAGTTATTGCTCTGAAGGATTTCACAGTTTATTAAGGAAACAACGTACAAACAACCATATCTAAACAAGATATATGCAGGACATATTGAAGGTGGATTCAGAGGGAAGATTAAAGAGGAGCAGGAAAGGCTAGGAAAAAGAGGTGTAAGAAGGAAAGGTAGGAATAGTCCAGGCCATAATGTGTCATTGAAGTGTTAAAGTACCTGAGCTTAAAGGTTATATTAATGTGAGTCATTCCATAAAGATGGGAATATTATACTTTAACTCATTATGTACCATTTAGCATAGTATCATCTGTAGAAAACCTTTAATAAATGCTTTTTGATAATTATGATTAAAAACCTCTTACCTTGGGCTGGATTAGTTACAGGTTGTGTTGCTGGTGGTCTCTTTCTATGTAGTAGTGTGTGACTGAATTCTTCTTGCATTACCTAAAAATGAAACCCATAAAGTGTGGTTATCTCAGATAATTTATCAAAGTATTGATCAAAATCCAAGGATCCTGGCCAAGAACTCACTGCAGGAGTCAAATATTTGGCAATGAGCTTCTTCAAGAAGGGCTTTTTCAAGATGGAATTGATTGATGGTCGATTTCGAGGAGGTATGTTAAAAAGTTGAGTTACTAGAATTTGTAGGTCAGAAGAAAACTTTGGAGAGATGGGTTCAAAATGAGCTTGACAAATCTTGAGCACCAGCTGGTGTAAGTTGCTTCCTTCAAACTGAAAAGTCAGAGAAGAAATAATACTGGGTAAGAAAAATATAGCTAACTATAGCTTTTCCTATAGTATTTTTAATAATCACCAAATTATCACAGAAATAGAAGCAATATCAGATTTTAAATTCGTGGACTCAAAAATCATTCCAGACAGTGATTGCAGCCATTAAATTAAAAGAGGCTTTGCTCCGTGGGAGGAAAGCTGTGGCAAATCTGGACAGCATACTAAAAAGCAGAAATGTCACCTTGCTGACAAAGGTCTGTTAGTCAAAGCTATGGTTTTTCCAGTAGCGATGTACAGCTGAGAGAATTAGACCATAAGGAAAGCTGACCACCACAGAACTGATGCTTTCAAATTGTGGTGCTGAAGAGTTTTGAGAATCCCTTAGATAGCAAAAAGATCCATCTAGTCCATACTTAAATTAATTCAGGTCATTCACTGGAAGATCAAATACTGAAGCTGAAGCTTAAATACTTTGGCCACAGAATGAGAATATGGAACCCATTGGAAAAGACCTTGATGTTGGGAAAGGTTGGAGGCAAAAGGTAAAAAGGGACAGCAGAAGATGAGAAAGCTAAGAGTATCATGGAAACAAGGGAGATGACTTTGGACAGACTTCAAGAGATAGAGGAGGACAGAAGGGCCTGGTGTGCTATGGTCCATGAGCTCACATAAAATGACTGAACTACACAACAGTGACTATTCTGGGCAAGTCATTCTCTTTGCCTAAATTTCTCTAACTGTACAATAAAAAGAATAATAGCCCCTTGCCTCAGTGGTTAAGAATAAATTATATGATATACATAAAATACTTTGCAAACTTAAAATTGCCATATAAATGCTAATAATATTGTGATTATTATCTTTTTAGGATCATCTTGGGTAATTACGTAGAAAGAGCATCACCAGAAAGTTTAGCTACTAAACAATGAATTCTTTGACCATAGAAAAAATATGAGACAAATCAAAATCACTGTTTTTAATCACTGACATCAGGGCTAAAGTACTATAGTCTTATGTCTTCTGATAGAACCTAGCACTGGTTGAGAGATCCTGGGAATTGGATCCTCTGAAGATACACAGGCTTCTTAGATGGTTTCTAAGCTGTATGTCTGTCATCTGGAAACTGGTCTAACTAAAATCAGAGGCTCATCATTGGTTGGCTACCAAGAAATGGATTTTTAAATTTGTGTGTGTGTGTATGTGTGTGTGTGTGTGTATGTGTATGGAAAAAACTCAAGAAGGTTGGAGGCTAGGTGGTACAATGGATAGAGTGTTGGACCTGGAATAAAGATTCAAGTTCAAATTTGAACTCAGACATTTACTACCTGGGTGATTCTAGACAAAGCAAGCCTCTATTTGCCTCACTTTCCTCATCTGTAAAAGAAGAGTAACAATGGCACCTACTTCCCAGGGTTATTGTAAGAATGAGATAATATTTATAAATCTTAAATCAGTATACAAATACTAGCTACCTATAGCCTCATGATTATATTTATGTATCATTATACATTTATATATTATCATTATGGTTTTATATGTTAACTTTTATATTATTAATATGTTTGTATTATTAGATGTTTATATAATATTGTTACTATTACTTTGCTCATTTGTTTTAGTATCCAACTTTACATTGCCACATTTTGGGTTGTTTTTTTCAAATGAGTTTTTCAATTTTTTTTCATAAATTTAGGCTTCATAATATATAGTTGTTATACCAATTTGGGGACTCAATTCAAATTCAATGAAACTCTTACAAAGTCACAAAACCTAAAGGAAATTTTGAAGCTGACAGACTGTTAGAAATTGTCAATTACCTCATGCAACATTTGGGGTTTTCTTAGCAAAGATACTGGAGTGGTTTACCATTTCCTTTTCACGCTCATTTTACATGTGAGAAAATGGAGTTAAATGACTAGATAGTAATTGTCTAAGGGCAGATGTGAACTCATGAAGATAAATCTTCCTGATTCCAAGCCCACTGCTCTATCCACTGTACCATCTAGTTGGCCCAAATCATTATTCTGATATCTACTATAGGCATAGGAAGGCTGGGATTTCCATTGGGGGGTAACCACATCACAAAACCATTAGTTCTTGGAGTACTGAAATGTTTGTATGAGGAAGCAGAGGAATGTTCTTTAATAAAGGATATATAATGCAAATAAGTAATGATCTCATTATAAGGTCCTTCTGAGATATTTTGGATTTAACAAACTGGTTTTGATGACTTTAAATAACAAAAATGGCAGACAAACTAGTTTTCACTTGGGAAGAGGTTTATTTATTCTGTTTATTTCAAGGCAGAATTAATATTCCTAAATGGTAATCCTCCATTATAAGCAAGATCAGTGCAACCTTTTAAGAATAAGACCCATCTGCAAGTGGCTCAAGTATGTAAGTTCATTTCTAACCAAACAGGGAAGCTTTTTGTGAAGTTATATACTTGAATTACCATCTAGCTATTCTCTCTTAATACATGGTAAGTATACAGCATTATTCTAAATTATCAAGTCTGATTAATAAGTTACAAACACTCATATCACAAAAATTCAGTCTCATTTCTTTGTAGTCTACATTATATATCACCTCTTAAACTGATATCAAATAACTGGACTTGCTGCTGTGTCTTTAACCTCATGTTTGCCAGGCTCAAACTTTCCCCAGGGGGAGAGGAAATAAATAATTAAGTGATTTATCACCATTTTGAATTATTAAGCTGTAGTCTGCCTTCCCTGCAGCACTGTATATGCATCCTCAGAACCCCAAGAAATGGTACCATGTGCAGAATCCACCCTCACTCCTCCAGAAATCCACATCAGAACTCATCCCATGACCCACTGACATAGAACTAACTCTCTCCTTGCACATATTCATTCCTAATTATTCATCCCGCTTCCATACTTTGGACATTAAAGAACTAAGTGACTCAGTGCCTAGAGGCTTGGGCCTGGAAATCAGGAAGATCTGGGTTCAGATTTCACCCTGTCACAACATGCACTCTGCCTGCTCCACTGGTTTCAGTTTACTGGTGTTACTTTGTAGCCTGGGCAGCTGCACTTAAAAATCTACCACCATGAGCCGTATTTTCCTCATCTGGAAAATGGGGACACTATCTAACACATAGAAGTATTGTGAGGAAACCCTAAAGCATGATAGAAATGTGCTTGCCCCTTCTCCCTTTGTAGAATTCTTCCCGAAACTTCCATTTTGGGGAAGGGGCCAGGCCAGCCAAGCCTGTCTCTCAAAACTACATGGGCAGGGGGCATCTAGTTGGTATAGTTTATAGAGCACCAGCCCTGAAGTCAGGAGGACGTGAGTTCAAATCTGGTCTCAGACACTTAATATTCCCTAGCTGTGTGACCCTGAGCAAGTCACTTAACCCCGATTGCCACAGGGAAAAAACAAAACTGTATAAGCAGGCCTTCTCTTCAGTTGGCTGACCCTAGAGCATCCCTCAGTGCCTGGGACTTCCTTGCATGTCACTCTACATGACACATCCCTTTTTCACATTCTTGCCTATTCAAGGAGACTTTCTGTACTTCCAAACTGCCCCACACTTTGCCAGTGGTTAGCACAGTGCCTTCACATAGTCAGCACCTACTAAATGCTTATTTCCTTTCTTCCTAGGTAAATGTAATTATTGTTGTTGTTGATAAGATTGCACCTTTTTCCTTTCACAATAGTTAAAATTATTTTTATGTCTTTAGTAGTTTAAAATTAATCTGATACTTACAGGGTGTCTTAATGTGCACAGCTCATATAAAACACAGCCAAGAGACCAGATATCCCTGTGAAAAAATAAGATTAAATTTATACACCAAGAACATATTTATTTTTTTCTAAAATGCTTCAACGATGGAAATTATAAAAATAAATTACTTCTCTTTGCAAAGCACTTTACAGTTTTTCAAAGTGTTTTCACATATGTGAAAATTTATTCTTGCTTAAATGAAAACAGGCCAATTCTATGAGATATAAGTAACAGTAAAGCAGAATTTCTTCTATTAATTTTCTGGAATGGGAAAAGTATGTAAAATCTGCAACCAGTTTTATAGTTCTGTACATCTAGAACCAGCAGGGTTTCAAAACAATTTGAGGCTTTAATTTTCCTTTGAAATTTAATATTTTCATGAATTAAACAGATATATTCTAATCAAGTCTGGAAATCTAGGTTGAATTAAACACTGTTTGAGAAGATAAGGAAAAATTACCTAATTATATTTATGTGGCTCTATTTTTTTTAATCTTGCTTTAATTATATAATTATTTTCATAGAACACTGATCAAATAAATATGAACGCTTTGCAGCACTAATGAGTTTACTTAAAAGTTGAGTACAAAACAAGGGCTCTTCTCTAAATCATTTCGCTATCATTTTGGGAAGTCCAGTGGTACTCATCATAAAGCTATCAGCAAGTCACCACTATCAGTGTATCTTAAATATAGGTAAATTACTAAAGAAAATCTCTAACTTCTCCATGCTAGCTTTGCAAACTTCAGTTTACATAGTGATAGCAAACATACTTTTTTATTTTCAAAATATCTGTATTCTGAACTATATATATATTTTTTAAATTTTATTTTATTTGCAAAACATATGTATGGGTAATTCTTCAACATTAACCCTTACATAGCTTTCTGTTACAAATTTTTTCCCCCCAACTCCCCACCCCTCCCCTAGATGGCAGGATATCCACTACATGTTAATTATGTTAAAATACTTGATAAATCAAATATATGTATACATATTTCCACACTTATTGTTGTGCAAGAAAAATCGTATCTACACGAAAGACATATCAGATAAAGGAAACACAATGTAAGCAAACATCAATCGAGAGTATGAGAATGTTATGTTGTGATCCACATTTCACATCCCTCTCTCTGGGTGTATATGGCTTTCTTCACTGAACAGTTGGAACTGGTTTGAAACATTTCATTGTTGAAGAGAGCCACGTCCATCAGAATTGATCGTCATATAGTATTGTTGTTGCCATGTATAATGATCTCCTGGTTCTGCTCATTTCACTCAGCATCAGTTCATGCAAGTCTCTCCAGGCCTCTCTGAAATTGTCATGATGGTCGTTTCTTACAGAACAATAATATTCCATAATATTCATATACCATAATTTATTCAGCCACTCTCCAGTTGATGGGCATCCATTCAGTTTCCAGTTTCTAGCCACTACAAAAAGGGCTGCCACAAACATTCTTGCACATGTGGGTCCCTTTCCCTCCTCTAAGATCTCTTTGGGATATAAGCCCAATAGAAACACTGCTGGATCAAAGGGTATGCACAGTTTGAGAACTTTTTGAGCATAGCTCCAAATTGCTCTCCAGAATGGCTGGATCTGCTGAACTATATATTTTAACAACAAAAATACACAAAGCAGAATATAATAAAGAATTGTATATGAAACTATGGATCTCTCTTCTATACTATTTACTTTTAAAAATGTATATAATTAATTTAAGCTATTACTTTCAAAACTCTCTGTTCTTTCTGAACTGCCTTCTGTACTTCTCTGCATGCTTTTTATGGCTGTTCTTTTTTATTTTATTTTATTTTTTGTGGATTCTTACCATGGCTATTTTTTTCTATTCCACCAACCAATTCTCCTACCCAACAGAAAACAAAAACAAAAAAGAAAAAAGCAAAACCAAAAAACAACAAAAAAAACTTTGTAACAAATAAATATGTTCAAGCAAAACAAATTCATGCAGTAGCCCTATTTAAAAATGCATGTCTTCTTCCACAGCTTGCTTATCTATAATCTCTCTTTCAGGAAGTGGCTAATATGCTTCATTGTAGGTCTTACAGAAACCTGACTGGTCATTATTTTGATCAGAGTTCTTAAGACTTTCAAAGTTATTTTTCTTTACAATATTACTGTCATTGTATAAATTGTTCTTCTGGTTCTACTTATTTTGCATCAGTTTCTACTTCCAAAGATTGTCTGACATTTTTGCTAGTTTTCATGATGCAATATTTCATTACATCCATATACTACAATTTATTCAGCTATTCATTCTTCCATTAATTCCTCCCATTCCCTCTTCCCCCTACTCCCACCTTATCTTCCATTTCTTTGCTTGTCTTTCCCTTCTTCTAATATCTTCTTTAGGACCAACAACTTTGTTTTGCTTCTAATACCTCCTTGATATTATCCTTCTGTTTTAACCTTCCTCCATGTTAGCCCCTGCCGTTTCCCAGCTTAGTTTAATGTACTTCTCTGCTAACTTCTCCCTTTTTGCACGTATATTCAATCCTCCTTTGTTCTGATTTGAGCTTCTGATGTGCACTGTTCCTCCTTCTGCCATGTTTTTATATTCTCCTCACATACTAAATTATGAGAAATAGCAAGCTGTACCTTCTTCCTCTTTTTGACATTAATGTATTCCTTTTACCTTTCCTTCTCTTTCTTCTCTTAAAATCCACAGCAAAAAACCAATACATGCCCAGGTCTTCTCTTTTTCTTATTTAAATTCCTCGATATATTTTGAAGGCATTAATCTGAATTCTGATCTAAAAGAATAATTATTGGTTTTCTTTTCTCCCTATTAAAAATGTTAACCCTTCAATATTGTACAACTATTTCAACTGTTCCAATAAATTTCTCTTTATAGCTTTCCTTTAACTCTTATGTTGGCATTTCTGAGTTACTACTGAGATTGTAGTCTTTTCAGTAGGAATGCTTGAAAGTTCTCTATTTCATTGAATATACATTTTCTTCATACAGGATAATATTTACTTCCAAGATTTTATCTTTTGCCTTTTGGAATTTTGTACCTCAAGATCTTATCCCATTTTATAAGCTTTCAGGTCTTACATGAGCATGACTGTGATTCCTTGGTACTTGATATTTCTTTCTGAAGATTTGCAATATATAGATGTAGAAAGTGTGGATTTTGGCTATGACATGAGGCTTTTTTCTCTTTGACACTTCTTTTAGGACATAATTCGCAGATTCTTTATATTTTTATACTATTCTCTGATTCTAAAATATCTAGAAAGTTTTAATTTATGATTTCTGAAAATATACTCTCCAGGTTTAAAAAAAATATAGTTTCCAGATAGTCTAATTTAAATTATATCTCCTTGTTTTCCTGGCCAGTTATTTTTAATAACAGATATGTTAAAATTTTCTTCTATTTTCAATTTTGTTTTTAAAATTTCTTGCTTTGTCATAGAATCACTTAGGCTATTCTAATTTCCAAGGAATCTGTTACATAGATAAATTATACCACTTTCTGTTCTAAGATAGGAGAAAAATATCCCTGGATAAAATATTTTTAAATGGGCCCCAAAAAGAATAAATCAAATGTTCACTGGTCAGAATAACCAAAAATTTAATACCTCAGTTACAGCAAAGTGGGAGGGAAGTACACATAAAGAATAAAATAGAATGGAAATATAAATTTTTTTGCAACTTCCTCTCTTGTTATTCCCAGCAATCTTCTAGCCAAGACTATTGCTTTTCTCTCTCATTCTCCATACCCCATCATTCCTCTATCTTCTCTTTTCTTGTTTTTTTTTCTCTCTTTCACTTTCATCTTCCTCATCCTTTTCCCTTTCTTTGAACTCCTTCTCTTCTTCTTCATTCTTCCTCTCTTTGTTGGCCAAAGACAAGACTCTAACAACGGCCTAATATGGAGTAGTTCCTGTGCTCCAGACATGAGAAGCCAAGATAAAAAATCAGTTCCAAGCCATCGATGACCACTTAGACCCCACTTGGCTTTAGTAATGCTCTTCTTTCCCATCTTTATGGTCCCCAGTTAAAACTACATTTCAATATATAATATTCTGTTTGGGGGGGAAAAAGAGGATATACTGTACAACCATCATCAAATAATGCTAATTACCAAGATTCACATGAAAAGTTCTGTCACAGACACAAGTCATCATTAATTTATTTTTAACCATATAGTTTTCTTTGGGTAAGAGGCTCTAAAAGGTCAGGTGTTATTCTTTTTCTGTTTCCTCAGTGATTTGATGGCACTACTAGATTTTTAGGGGATAGGCTGAAAAGCTTTTAATTCATATAATTTAGAAGATGTTTGATTTCCAGATAGATTGGTCCTCTCCAGAAAGAGATTAATTTTACAAAGCATGTCATATCTTAGAGTGTCATTATGAATATTTGCTTATGCAACACAATGGAAGAATAGCCAAATTAAATACAGCATATTTTAGGTATTACAGCAAAGAGTTATAATTCTTAAACTTATATTTATGCTATTTAGTTATAGTAATGACCCAATTATGAAGATAGAATTATCTATTCTGGTACTAACAACAATAAAGAAGTCTCTATACTATCATTTCCCAACTCTGCTGCTCATTGTAATAACTCAATCTCATTTTATTAAGGCAATAGTAGAAATATGAATAGTAGGCAATGGGAGACATTCATAGTGTATGGAAGGAATGATTGTGAAATGAGAGATTTAACCCCAAAACAGAATAGTTAATGTGACCTTTGTTGACATGTAACTGTAGTTTTCAGTTTTTTTCTTTTGTCTTCAAGTATTTTTAAATATAATGGAAAGAACACTAATTCTAGAGATAAAGAATTTTACCCATAATCCTTATGTGAAATAATGTTTATTTGAAAAAATTTAAGAATCACTGGAATACCCCAAAGCCATAACCAATAAAAAGAGCTTAGACAACATATTTCAAGAAATCATTAAAAAACAAACAAACAAACAAAAAACTACTCATAGTGCCTTGGGAATTAGCCACTTTCAAGGAACAGAAGGAAGAGCTAGAAAAGGAACAGAGAGATAGAAGGAAGATGTTATGGTGCCCCCCACACACATACACTCTCTCTCTGTCTCTCTTTGTCTCTGTCTCTGTCTGTCTCTATCTTTGTGTCTCTGTCTCTGTCTTTGTCTCTCTTTGTCTCTCTCTGTCTCTGTCTCTCTCTGTCTTTGTCTCTCTCTCTGTCTCTCTCTCTGTCTCTGTCTCTGTCTGTGTGTCTGTCTCTCCCTGTCTGTCTCTCACACAGACACACACACACAAACACCCCCCCCCCAAGAATACTTTCATGGAAAGAGCAGGGCTTTACCCTTAGACTGGAGAAAGGAAACAGACATGATCAGATTCCTTGAGATCAGAATCAGATGTCAATTAATTTGATATTGTTCTTGATATTAAAAAATGATTGTAGAGCTCGCTATGATGTCGGGGGGTCTGGCCCAGAACTCAGTCACGGCGCTACCAGCTGCCCAACTCATTACATTCTTATTTCAGTTTCAGCACTGCTATGAGATGAGGCCTGCTGGTCTCCCCTTAGGGAAGGCTGTAGGCTTATAGAAGTCATGGAAAACTACTGACAACATTTTTCAAAGGTTAGGACGGCTCTGTCGTCCAAATACTATTTACCTACCATTGTTTTCTCTGATATGCAAACCTCTAAAACAATATTTTTTTCTACCACCAACTTGTTTTTTCTGATATAACCCCCTAACATATTTCGCCCAGACCCCGACATGCCCTTCTTCAGCCAGTTTCAGGGAGCCCTGCTAAGATCACAGAGACGCGCTCTGGAGCACCCTCTCCTGGACAGAGGAGCGCATTGCCCGCTGAAGCTGCCCTTCTTCCTGCGGAATGGTCTCTGGGCCTTTGCCAGTGCAGTGCGGCTCTCACATGCGCTTCACTGTTCGTGGGCATGCTGAGGGGTACGTGGGCTTCCCTTGTCCTTTTTTCTCTCACCCACCTTCCCTATCCCTTGCAATGATTCCCACGGTTCTACATGCCAGTTTCAGCACCCAAACTCATGGGTTTTCCCCGTGCCTCGGGCAGCCCCACGGGCCCTTTTTTAGACACAAAAACTGGGAACCTAGATAAGGGCGCGGCCTGTTGGCAGTCCTACACTGACGTCGGAGGAGGAAGGCGCCATCAGCCCAGTTGTAGAAAGCGAGGGTCAATACAGAAATTATTATTTCTTTTGTATTAACAGCAATTATTAAAACTGGGGAGACCTGAGTTTATTTTTCCCTGCCCCATTTCCTGGTCCAATCTCTCAAGGATGGGGCTGAGAGAAGAAAGGATTACCATTCTCCTTACTCCGAGTGTAGCTATTCCATCCCGCTAGCTCAGGCTTGGGGGGGGGGGGGAGATTCCTTGTCTAGAAGTGCCCAAGGCTGGGTGTAGGGCTAGTGACCGGATGCTATTCTGAGCTCCTCATTGGAGTCCCCTCTCCTTAAACTGTTAACCAATCAGAGCTGATGGCCTCCTCAGGAACCCGCCTCTTCCAAAAAGGGATATAAGCTATGAGTCCCAGAGTCTTTGGTCTAAGGGAGAGATGGGCAATGGGCCGTCCTTTTATTAAAGTGCTGGCGCTACTAAGGACGATTACATCACTCAGAAATTATGTCTCTTGAACATTTTAAAACTTCACATCAGGAATCTTGTGTCCTCATGCCAGAGGACTATCACAAAATAAGCGCTTTCATCCTAGAGCAGGCAATAACTGTGGGTGGGGGGTGGGGGGGGACTATCCTGAGCAAACCAGTGAACTCTCTGCATGCCTTGGTTTCCTCCTTTTAAAAATGGTGATAATAATAACTACCTCCCAAGGCTGTTGTGAGAATCAAATAAAATTTGTACAAATGCTAGCTATCCAAATATTACAAATATCAAAATATTAATTATTTTAATATATTAATTACATATATTAAACATGGTATGGGCAATGTATATAATGACAAGATCCCTCTTCTATATGTGTTGTCAGACATAGAGCTGGAATATATCTACTCTGCCTACTGACTTCCTTGGCTTCCTTTAAATCCCAATTAAAATCCCTCTTTTTATTGGAAGCCCCTCTTAAATCTAGTATTTTCCCCCTGTTCATTATTTCCTATTTATCCTGTATACAGCTTGCTTGTACATACTTGTTTGCATGGTGTCTTCATTAGATTATAAACTTCTTAATGAGGGACTGATTTTCACTTTTTTTTTGTATTCCCAGAGTTTGGTACCATGCCTGGTGAAAAGGAAGGCACTTAACAAATTGATTAACTGATTGATCAGAAGTATTAATAGAATCTTTAACAAGTAACTGAAGGGCAATACATTCACAAGTATCAATCCCAGAGGCCAAGGTTTACAACCCATGACCAAAATACCCAAATTTGCCATATGGTATCACAGAATAACAAGATCTTCAGTGTCTGTGATAACTTTTCTACAAATGGATTCAACCCTTTCAAATATCTTTACAAAGGAGCTCTATCTTATACAGACATTAAGGTACAAAGCTATAATCAACAGTATGGCTAGGATGGCCCAAAGTTGCTGGAATTCCTATAGAATTCTTTAAATTAGACTGGACAGCCAATTTCAAATGAGTGGTTCGATAGCAAGTACTCACGTTTTGTTGTTGTAGGGCTTATTCTGACAGATCTCTGGAGATAGATAGTAAGGTGTCCCAACACATGTCCGAGCAAATTCCATTGTACTAAAAACATTTCGAAAAAGATAAAGTTGTTTATTCTAATGGAAACAAGAAGATTAGAGTCTATTCTAAAGTCATTATATAACAGGAAAATATTTCATTAGAACAGGAAACAAAACTACTTTGAAAATAACAAAAGGAAGGAAAACAATTCTTGACTATCATTTCCTCTCTAACTTTCAAAGTCCAGAGACAACTAAGTGAAACATTGGCTAGAGCTCAGGGTCCTTATTAGCTCTGTGTTTCTGAGTAAGTTACTTAACTTTTCTGTGCCCCCATTTCCTCAAATGTAAAAACTCTCCCAGAGTTGTTAGGATACAATGGGTTACCTACCATATATAGAGTGCTTTGCAAACCTACATAAAGGCTAGCTGTTACTGCCAGATCATAAAACTGAACACACAGAGTTGAAAAGGATCTTTGATATGACTGATTTGCTGATGCCTGGGGAAGTTAGCAAACACTCAAAGCCACACAGAAAATAAATGGTTGAAAAAGAACTTGAACCCAGATCCTCTGCCTTCAGATTCACCACTATTTCCACGTACCACACTGTGTTCCCACCTCCTCAAGTTCCTCATGGCCAGAGGATTTTCCTTTTGGAAAAATCAAGTAAAATTATGAACATGGGCTTAGAATAGAAGAAATAATGGTCATCTACCTCCCTGATTTTTCAAAGATAGTATATATACCTTTACTTTTCAACCCAGAACCACCTTTTAATGCTAGACACCATGCAGATGCAATAAATATTAACTAGATTGAATTAAAGTGAATTTTAACCAATTATAGAAATCCTGAGAAACTTTTTTTTTGGAAGATACCTCAGAGACATAGCCAAAACTAGGAATTGTTCGTAGCTGGATCAAGCACCAAACCTGGTCCAGGGCAAGTGGCACAAGAGGCAAGCCAGGGGAAAAAGGGGAATGGATACTATCTCACAGAGAGAGAGACTCCAGAATATACAAAACTTCTGCTGGGGAAGTTGCCTACTCCCAATCTCCCTCCAACAAGAGGAAGGAGACCATTATGCAACTTGCTATTTAAATCTATCTCAGCACTTAGCTATCAAAAATAATTAACTATTTCTTCAAGAAGGCTAATGAAGGGTTGAGGGAGAGTGGGGGGGGAAAACGAATTTTACAACAAACAGACGGATGCTTTTGGGGAGGGGACTGAGAAAGGCCTAGAGGGCAAACCTCTTAAAACCTTCAAAGTATCATTTTAGGACTAGAAGGGACCTTAGGGATCTTGTAATTCAGGAATTTTTACCCCGGGATCTCTGAATTTAAAAAAATTAATAACTATATTTCAATAAAAGTATTTCCTTTCATAATCCTATGTATTTTATTTTGTGCAATTAAAAATGATACCCTAAGAGAACATAAATTTAACATAAATTAATTAATGAGGACACAAGGTTCCTGATGTGAAGTTTTAAAATGTTCAAGAGACATAATTTCTGAGTGATGTAATCGTCATTAGTAGCGCCAGCACTTTAATTTAGACTGCCAAAAGGCTACATGAAACAATGAGAAGTTAAGAAAGTGTGATTTAGTCCAACTTGAGGCCCCAGTTTGAGGAGAGGTCAGTTACTTGCTTAAAAATCACAGAAGTCTCATTCAACTCTTATTGAAACTGAGGTTGCATTCTCCAGTTAATATATTCTAAGGGTATGAACAAGAAACACAATTTTTCTATAACCATGTGAAAAATGCTTCAAATAACTAATAAGCAGAGAAATGCAAATTAAAGTATATGGGTATGAGCCATAAAATTGGCAAAGCTAAGGAAAAAAAGAAAATAACAATTTGGGGTGAGCTGTGGGAGAACAGGTTGATGCAGAGTTGTAAATTGGTCTAGTCATTCTGAAGAGCAATTGGGAATTATGTCCCCAGAGTTATTAAATTGTACATGCCCACTGACCCAGCAATACCACTATTAAGCCCATATCCCAGACAGATCAAAGAAAGAGGAAAAAGACCTATGTGTAAAAACAAAAAACAAAAACCATACAGCAGTTTTTTTTTGTGTGTGTGTGTAGTGGCAAAGAACTAGAAAGCTAAGGGAGTATCCATCAATTAAGGAATGTCTTGACAAATTATAGTATGTGAAGATATTGCAATATTATTGTGCTTTAAGAAATGAAAAGATAACTTGAGAGACATCTGGGAATACTTATGTGAACTGATGCAGAGTAAAATAACAGAAGCAGAAGAACAATTTATAATTTATGTCAATATTATAAAAATGAACAATTCTGAAAGAAAAAAACTCTGGTTGATGAAATGATCAACAATGATTCCACAGGACTGATGAAACAGAACATTTCATGACAAAGAGATAATGGGACTATGTAGATAGAGAAATGAATTTTTGGATGTGGCCACTGGGGGAATTTTTTTTTTGTTTGACCCTGCTGACTATATGAAAAAAGGGTTCTTTCTTCTTTTGTTTCTTCCCTTCTTTTCCTTTCCTTCTTTCTTTTTTCCTTTCTTTTCCTTTCCTTCCTTCCTTCCCTTCCAATATATTTATTTGGTATGCATCAGTGTACCAAGTACCATCTCAGAGTCTGCATCTAAAAATTTATCTAAAATATTAGATAATAGTAGTTTTCATGCCTATATATATATGTATATGTGTGTATGACCATTTTGAGCAGAAAAAATATATTTAAAAGCTACTTACTTGTTCAATACTCTTGCTATGCCAAAGTCCCCAAGCTTTGCAACCATCTCATTATGGCTAAGAAAAATATTCTATAAACAAAGAAAAAGCTATGTGAGTTAAGTCAAGAAACAGATTCCGCTTTTCTAAGTCACTTTCCCTGGGTTATTTACCTGTGTTTTTATGTCTCTGTGTAAAATCTTCCTATCATGAATATGTTTCAATCCCAGAGAGATCTGCACAAACCAACCCAGAATCTACAATGAAAAAGAAGTTACTCTGTCAATCTGACAGTTGCAATTTCAGTGAAATGTCCCAGTGATAAGATGCAAAAATAAAGGAAATTCCCTGGATGTCCTCTGACTAGATCAAATACATTAACGAAAGTACCCACTTTCATCTTTAATTATGTTCATTTCCTGACAAGGAAAACTGAGGTGCAAAGAGCTATGTAGCTTGCCATATGAGTTCTTCATCATCATCATTACAATCATCATCATCAATGGCTAACATCTATATTATACCTACTATGTGCCAGAAAATGTGCTAAGTGCTTTACAATTATTACCTCATTACCAACAACCCTGGGAGGTAAATGCTATTCTTAATATCATTTTACTGACTGAGGAAGCTTAAGCAGACAAGGTTAAGTGACTTGCCCAGGGTCACACAAGTAGTAATAGTGTAAGAATGGATATGAACTCAGTTCTTCTTGACTCCATGTCTACTGTGCCCCTGAAGTCAGTGAAAATTCAACATAATTCAAAGATAAATGGTTAGAAGTAAGGAAGGGAATGAGGGTTCCTAATTTTGTCTTTCTTACTGAACATTTGAATGTTAATAAGATGCTGGCCACTTCACTTGTATTTTTCTTTTTCCTGATAAAATCTTGATGATCATGCTACTCTTTTTGGAGTAAGAGAAAATATAGAGAACAAGAATAGGCGTTTTTAGAATCTGGTTTCATTTTGCTTTTTTAACACCTCATTTAGCTTCTCTTTTGGCAATTTCTTGACATAAAATCCAGGGTCCTTTTCAGTATGGACTTTATGTTTATAGAGATGACATTCAAATTTTACTAATTCACAAGTGTTTGTTTATTTATAGTATTAAATAC
Organism: Myrmecobius fasciatus; assembly: GCA_023553655.1. Classification (NCBI taxonomy): domain Eukaryota; kingdom Metazoa; phylum Chordata; class Mammalia; order Dasyuromorphia; family Myrmecobiidae; genus Myrmecobius; species Myrmecobius fasciatus. The sequence goes on along the minus strand of JAJPUD010002699.1, from coordinate 209,613 downwards.
AGAAAAGGGTCTCTTCAGAGACAAAATGTTAAAATTGTAATTCTGGAGGCTCTTTTATTGAGATGAAATGCAGCCCAAACTTTAATAGCAAAGAGAAGTCATGTAAATACAGAAGAAATAGCACACAGAGGAGAAGAGGAGACATGTTTCCCATAAATCCAGAAATAATATGTTCCTGCATGAACATAGGAGGAATGCTTGAATAAATTCACAATGGTTTGAAATCTATGGATAGCTTATTCATATTTGAAATATTTAACAACAAAACTAGAGGCAATGTATGGGATCATGATGGTCTTAAATAGCAAAATTTAACAAAAGGATCTCAGAAAAGATGAAGGTAGTAACATTATGGTGGAGTGCTTTAATCCAGAACGTCAAGCATCCATCATCCTGGCCCTGATTCTTATTCCTCTCTACAGAGGTACATATCTCTTCCATGAGCTCCCAAATAGACTTCAACAAAAGCTCTATATGTATTGGAAATATGTGGTTGCACAGACGGAGGATGAGAAAGGAGGCCATTTTTCACTCACTCTCTCTCTTCTCTTAATAATCAATGTAACTAAAACGGCATTTTCTAAAAACAAGGGTTTTTTTCCCCTCACTAGCAAGATTGCATAGCTATTATAAGGCAGTTGTCCCAATGAGAAAAGGATAAAACCAAGTCAAGAAGTTAATATGTTGCATATATAATGTTTTGTTTTTAAATGCTTCCAGATTCTGATTTTAAAAGGGAAGTAACTAGTTATCTTAAAATTTTTTTTCTCAATAGTATTTAATTTTTTCAAATACATGTAAATATAGTGTTCAACATTCATTTTTGTAAGATTGTATTTCAAATTTTTTCCTCCTTCCCTTAACCCCTGTCTCCCCAAGACAGCAAGCAATCAATAGGCTATACATTTGCAATACTTTTAAACATACAAATGTTTATCTTAATAGCACATACAGACTCGGGCAGGGGAAGGAGATGCTGGATGTTCCGAGAATGCTAACATTCTTTTTTTCAAGATGACTTCACTTTCAATGGGAGATTGTGAATGTATTCTCAGTCTGGAATATGGACTAATTCATTGCATTCTAATTTGAGGGGTCACCTACAAATATCATGAATAATAATCCAGTTTTGGAATAATAATTGAATTTTTTTCTCTCTCCCATATACTAACTGTTGGTAACAGCATCAATTAGAATTCTTTACCTTGTCCTCATCAAACAGTACTCCACGTTGCCTATTGATCCTCTTCATAAGATCTCCTCCATCACAATATTCCATCACAATGTATAATTTATTCATCTCTATAAGAAAAAAGGAGCATTATCATGTTTACTGGAATGACTTTCCTATATGTATTGTTTCTTTAAAAGTAAAGTATTCTAAAGTATAACTACAATATTCTCCCATATAATGGGTTAGAAACCAACTTCCCAAAATAATTCATAAAAATACCTAAGATGCACCTTCTATTTTTAAAAATAAATAAATATGATTTGTCAATATATTAAGAAAAAATTACTTTACCTGTGTGTACTCCCTATACTAGAATAGTACAAAATCATTTCCTGCTTTATTAAAAAGGTTTAAATGGTGATTTTGGCCAAAAATATCTGACACCTATTAGCCAACCATGTAGTGCTGAGCTTCTATGAATTTGATTTGGTCCTTAAATCTAATAGACTTACAGTTTACATATATCTATATGTATATCTACATCACAAATCTATAGATAGACATACAAATGCTATATAGAATTTGAGATTTGCAAATCATATATTATTTCTCATGATTCTTACAACAGCTTTATGAAGTAGATGCTTTTACCATTCCAATTTTATAGCTGAAAAAATTGAGACTGAGTAGGTAAATGATTTGCAGAAAGTAGAGCTAGGAAGTATAGGAGATGGGATTCAAATCCATATCTGCTAATTCCAAGACCAATCAACCATCTACTATGCTCTCCAACTCAAAATGGGCGGAAAGTACTGTAGAAGTTCAGAAGAGATATTGTTTTAGGCCAGCATGGTCAAGGAAGGATTCCTGGAAAATTTTTTTGGGTCTTTAAATTGGGTCTTAAAAGATTAGGAGACAAAAAGGTGGGGGAAGTATTATAAAAGTAGGGAGACAAGAAATTACAGGAAACAAGTAGAATGTCTAAAGGATAGAGTTCCTAGAGAAAGAGATAGAAGAACAGTGAAGAAAAATGATAGGCTGAGGTCAAATGGTGGAGGATTTTGAATACTAGGTTAACAAGCTTGGACTTTATGTTTTAGTCCAGGGCTTCTTAACTTTTTGGGGGGCATGGATCCCTTGGGGAGTTTTATCAGAATAATATTTTTTCATGTATAAAATAAAATATATAGAATTACAAAGGAATTTTCAACTATATTGAAAAATAAATATCAAAATATTTTTTAAAATTAAATTCATGATAAAAAAAATCAAGTTCTTGAAATCCAAATTAAGAAGCAAAGGATCTCCAATCTTTTATCAAAGAAGAGTTACTTTTAAGTTATCTAAATTTTCATGATTCACCAATACAGATGTATGCATGGGAGTGATCAATATAGATGGAAGGGTGAAGGTGTTCAGAAAATTAATCCTGTTGCCCCCATATTAAAAAATGTTTAATATAAATAAAAGTTTGCATTAATCAGATACAGCATTATACATCATCAAATAGTTAGTTCAAATTTAGCATGAATTTAGCAAGAACAAATCTCAAGCAGAAGGAACATCAGGAGGAAGAGAAATAATAGAATAGAAATATAGTCTAACAGAAAATGATAGAAGAGAAAGAAAATGAGAAACAATAGAGAAGTAGCTAACTGCCTCCCTGGTTCTCTAACATCTCATGAACAGATAGGAAAGCTGAGGCTGAAAAAAAGGTTAGATAACTTGCCTAATAAGTAAATAAGTGGTCAAGTTCTTATTTAAGCCCTTATTTCTGACTCTAAATCCAGTTCATGAACCACCATATATTGTTGAATGAATGAATGAGGTTGGAGTTTCACAAGAGCTCTAAATTTTTGTTGTTCATTTGTTTCAATCATGTCCAACTTTAAATAATAGCATCCCATAGAACATTTAAGTTTTTAATAATAATGATAACTAATATTTATATCATATTTACCAGGGACCAGGTACTGTGCTAAGTTTCACAATTATTATGTCATTTGATCCTCACAACAGTGCTGGGAGATACTATTTGACAGAGGTTGAATGACTTGCTCAGTATCATAAGGTTAGTGTGCCTGAGGCTAGGTTGGAATTGGAGTGCTCTATCTACTGTGTCATGGAAAACAGCCTTGGCAGATGGTTATTCCTTATTTGTTCAATGTACATTTATTAAGTGACTTTTGTGTGAGAAGCTATACTTAGTACTTACTGAAGTCAGAAGGCAGCATAGAAATTTAGAATTAAAATAATACTAGGAACTGCTGCCAACTGAAAGTAGCTCTTGAAATGTAAAAGAAATGGGAGAAATTATTCAACTTATAAAAACTTGATTGAGTCACAGTTTTCAGGAGCTACTGCCTAAAAATATATATGCATCTATAAATCAGAAAAAAAACAAACCTTGAAGAGATGTGAAGAATTTGACAATATTTGGATGTTTCATCTTTGCCAAAAGAATGACTTCTTTCTTTGAAGCTTCTTTTTCTTGATGAGGCATCTAAATTAGATTTTTTTAAACAAAATAAAGTTTTGAGGGTTTGATTTTTTGTTTATTTGTTTAGCTTAAATGAAAAAAAACATCAGGAAGAAATATGGTTTAGAGATATTACAAGTGCTTATTCTCTCTCACACCCCTAGTCAGCATCCTGTGGATTGTGTTCTTCTTAATTTGCAAAGCCTAGGATACTGGCTGACCCATAGTAGGCAAATGGATAAATATTTGTTATAGTTATCATGAAGAAAACTAATATTTCTGGAGAAGTCTTTTTATATTGCTATGAATATTAATAAGCAGATATTGTATCTGCTGGAGTCATTTCTATACTTTATCATCTTGTGCAAAGAAAAAATAATTTTTGGAAAAGATGTAATACACATACACACACACACACACACACACACACACACACACACACACAGACTGCTGAAAGTGGCAGGTAACAACCCAGATCCTGGTGACTGTTATCTCTCAGCCTTCGTGACATTCTCTTTTCCTCAATGAGTTCAGTTACTGACTTGCAGTTCTTTTGGTCTCCCCATTTCCTGTATTTAAAATAGAGGACTTGAAATCTTCTGGTCATTTTATACTTTACTCTCCCAAGCACTTAACATTGCTCTGTGATCCAACAATGTTGGACTACTTGAGGTTTTTCTTCTTTGAAATAAGACTTGTTCTCCTCCTCCTCCTTTCATGTCTTTTCACAGGCTATTTCCAATGCTGGGTCAATTCTACCTCAGTTTCTCTGTCTCTTTGAAGACTCAGCTCAAAATCGATGCTCTGCAGGAGCCTTTCCTGTTCCTATCTTTCTCCCCATCTGCTAGCACTTTCTCTTCTAAGATTGTCTTTCATCTCTTTATATACCTTATATGTAAACAGCCATTTGTGTTATTTCTACCGTTAGAATATATTCTCCTGGAGGGCAAGGTCAGTGATTTTGTCTTTCTTTATATCCATATAGTGCCTGGCATATAGTAAGCAAATTAATAAATATTTGTTTTTGTTGACAAGAAAAAGGTTAGTAGTGCATATACATATAAATATGAGATGATTATTTAACTCCTGACAAAATTCTCACATTTATTATTAAAGGGATGGTTTGTGAACCCCCAAAATGAAGTAGTAATTACTATGATCCAGCCTGGATTTTTCAACAAAAAGTCAAACATACCGGTACAATTAAGGAACGCCACAGATGTTCTGTGATTAGATTTCAGCAGAACATTTTACAAGTCTATATTTTATCTTTTCAAGAAAGATGGAAAAACGTGGTTTAGATGTTAATTTAGTTAAGTGGATTCAAAACTATTTGAACAACCGCACCCCAAGAGTTTTGTCCATTGTTATTCTTTTCACATTGTCATTAATGACTTGGATGAAATTGTAGATGGTGCAGATGGTATAAATCATAGAAGGTGAATATCAAGTTTGCAGATGGCACAAGACTGGGACATGTCTGGATGAAAGAACTGAGATTTAGGAAGATCTCATTTGGCTAGAACAATAAGCTGAGCTTAAGAAAAGGAAAGCTAAAAGAGAAAGGTACAAATTTCCAAACTTGGACTCAAAATCCCAAGAACACAAAGTGCAAGATGAATTAGGTATGGCTAGATGACAATTTGTGTGAAAAAAGATCTAAGATTTTTAATGAACTGCCAAATCAATTGATCAAGCAACAGCATTTATCAAGTATCTACTATGTGCCAGGAAATGCATATAAAAAAATGAAAATGGGCCTTACTCTCAGGTTGTATATTATGCTGCTGGATTCCCCCCTCCAAAAAAAAGGATAATCAAGATTATGAAGGAACTTGAAACCATGTTAATAGGTTTAAAAGAATGAATAGTGTTTAGCCAGAAAAGATAAGACTTGGGCGGTACAAATTGCTGCTTTCAAATAGAGCATTGCCATGTCAAAGAAGGATAATTATTTTTGCTTGGCCACAAGAGACAGAATTGTGAAGAGGCAAATTTCAGCTCAACATAAAGAAAAAAAAAAGTGACAATTAAAGCTATACATATTCCAAATGGCTATCCCAGGAAGTAATGAGCTCCCCACCATTTAAACTCTTTAAGAAAAGACTTGAGGAGATCTGCAAAGTATGTCAAGGATAATTCTTGTTCAGGTTTGGATTGGATTGGATGGTCTCCAAGATCCTTTCAAATGCTAAGAATATGACATTCTTCATCTAGATTTTCTTGCCTGGGATTAAAATATGTCTCCCATCATCTTACTTTAGCCCTCTCTCTAAATCTTTGCTTCACTGAATAGTGATTCTCTTCTATATTTACTAATAGATGTTTTATAATCACTGGCCTCCAAAGATTTTTCATTCTTATCTTAATGACTTTAAATGAGCAATTTTTCAATCAATCTTTAATGTAAGGGCAGCTAGGTGGCACACCAGCCCTGAAGTCAGGGGGACCTGAGTTCAAATCTAATCTCAGACACTTAACATTCCCTAGCTGTGTGGCCCTGGGCAAGTCAATTAACCCCAATGGCCTCAGCAAAAAAACAAACAAACAAACAAAAAAACTTTAATGCACATATACATTGAAATAATGTACATTATATTACATTGAGTAATACATTGAAATAAATAAAAATTTGTGTTTTGGAGTGTGGGAGTTACTAGTCTGTTACTGGTAACATTCAGTATGAACTTTGGGGAAATGTTTCCCTAATTATTGTAATAAGATTACACAGGTGTTTCTTCCAAAGGAAGAATAATTGGTCTGGTCTTGCCCTATAAGAAGAGACACACAGCTTGTATGTGCTCAGTGTTAAGTCACTAACATAGCATGGAAGAAATTTTTATTACTATGAACAATGGCATTTCCTACCAACCAAAATAAACTATTCAAACAATAAAAATATTATGACAAAGCTAACAATCACCAATGACTAATATTTCACAGAAATGTATTTAAATATAGAGAAGCAACACAACCCTATTTAGTACATTGAAAAATTGTAACCCAAAATATTTTATTTAGTTGAAAACTACCTAATTAAAATTATCAATAATAAAAAAAGGAATAAGTAAAAAAAAATAGACATAAGGAGATACAGTTTCAGTGAAATTCAGTGAAGAAAAGGCGATCAAGAGATCAGAGTATTGAGGAACCAAGGAAGCAACAGCTAGGACAATGGAAATCCCATAATATTGAGTCAAAATTCAGTTCATAGTAGATATAAAGTTTGGCTCTACATCCAGAAAAGCCTGAATTCAAATCTTGCTTCTGAAACATATTCGTTGTATGACCCTAGGCAAAGCACTTAATATACTGGTTACTCTCTGAGACAATAAATTGCAGAGATGATACTGATCTACACTAGTAGAGTCCATAACATCCCTATTCCTGATCTATGTACAAAGACAGAGAGGAACCAGAACAAAAGGAAAAGTACCCTGTGTTCTCAAAAATTTATACTCAACTTGGGCAATGATAGAGCGCATTCTAGGAATAAGGAATGGCTTACACTAAGGCAGAAAGAAAAGTAATAGAATGCCATGTTTAAGGAAGAGCAAATAATGCACATACTATGTAGTATATGAAGGGGAGGAATGTGAAATAAATTTAGAAAAGTAATTTAGAGCCAGAATAAGAAGGGCTTTAAATGTAGAAGAGAAGAGTCTGGGAGTTATGTGTGTGTGTGTGTGTGTGTGTGTGTGTGTGTGTGTGTGTGTAATACATGTATATGTACATATATATGTATAATAATTGAATTCACAAGATTTGATACGATCATCAAAAGAAAGAGTCTAGAGGGAAAACAAAAAAAGGTAACAGGGCAGAACTTTGGTGCAGATCCCTGATTGGAGGGAGTGACATAGTTAACGATGCAGCAAAAGGGACTGAGGAGGAATAACAGTCAGAGAAGTAGGAAGACAAGGAGGTATCAAAAGTCACAGTAGTTAAGGATGAGGTCATCATAAAGAAAAGGTCATTGGAATCAGCAGTGACAAGATCACTGGCAATCTTTGGGAGAGCACTTTCAGGCTCTCTCTGAGTGAGGTCAAAAGACAACAATTAAAAAAGGAGCTATCTATGAATAATCCATGTTTTTTGTACTTCCATCATTCCACTGGAACCTTTGAATAACTGTACCAGGAAGTCCATGCTCCAAAACTATTAGAAGGAGACCCTCTTCTCCTTACAGTAACAAGCTGCATGCAGTGCATGCACTGGGGCTAGCTTGTGTCTACCTTCTAACAACAGGACAAAAGGAAGAAATAGATGAAGAATGAAATAAATAGATTATAAATCTAGCAGAAAGGTATGACCTAGGAATTATTCCAGACTTCAATCACTTGGACAACTGCTAGAATACTTTTTCTTCCTTTTAAAAGTTAAGTAGAGAATAAATAATTGGCATGTTTTAAGTGGAGAAAAATTTCATCCTTCAAAAATGTAGAGAAAGCAGTGAAGTGGAAAAGTTAATACGGACTGGATTCTGGCCAGTAAGTTGAAATTCACTGCAGTAGAAATAATGGAAATCTTGAGAAGAAATACTCCCCTGTCTAATAATTTGTGAGAGATAATAAAAATAGCATTAAGGCTTGCAATCCTTACAAATATGAACTCATTTGATACTCATAACAAATGGGAGAGATAGGTGATAATATTATCCCCATTTTACAGATGAGAAATGGAGGCAAACAAAGGTTAAATGGTTTGCCCAGGGCCACATAGCTAATAAGAATTAAATTAGAGTTCTTCTAATACTAGGTCCAACACTATATCCAACGAGCCATTGCCTAATTTGCAGACTAGATTTGGGGACAGCAAATTTCAAAGAATTTCAAGTTAGGATAGTATTCCATGAACTAAAATTCTGTAAGGGAAGCCAGTACAGGAAGAATAAGAAACTCTCAGGAATTAAATTTTGAAAAAAATAAAAATAAATATTCTGATGAAGGAAAGAGAGAAATGAATAATGAAGCAGATGTGAATACACAGGGAACTCATCAACCAACACATGTTTAGAGGGTTTTTTGTTTATTTCATTTAAGTAACTTAAGATCAAAATGAGGGTAGGTAATGGAAGAAGAATAAAATAATTCCAAAAGGAACTTTTGAGAGAGTAAGGGAAAGATATACTTGGAAATGTAGGAAAGTAAAAACAAAACATATCAATAAAAATTACTTTTATGTCCAATGAAGATATCAGGAGCTTAGAATGAGCTGAGAATGGTAAGGAATGCTAAAGACAACCAAAACGCATTTTTAAAAACTATATTAGAATATTATAGATTTTAATCCAATTTAGTTGAAGAAACATAAGGATATATCTTGTGCAGAAATTATCCCTGCCCTAAAACAAATTATATTTTAGATATGGATCTTAAAGATCAAAAAAAAGTAAATGAGTAAATACTTGATAATTTTGGTTAAGCTTAGCACTAAGAAAGGCTTCCCAAAAGGTACAAAGGGTACAAAGGTCCTGTGAAATGAGCCTCAAAAAAAGATAGAGCTTTTAAGAGATGAAGGGAAGGCATTACATGCAGAGAGGAATCACCTGAACCAAAACATGGAGAAAGGAAATAGAATACTAAATTAGAAAATGAGCAAAAATGTAATCAGCTGCCTTGGTGATTGATCCCATAAATTTTTATGGGCTCCATTATCTCTATGAAGATGATTCCTAGATCTCTAGACATCTCTTTGGATTCTCAAGTCCCACACCACGAATTGCTTCTTGGATAACTTTACCTAGAAATCTCATGGGCATCTCAAACTCAACCTTCCTAAAAAGGAACTTGTCTTTCCTCCCTCCCCCCAAAACTTTCTCACCTTCTAGTCTCCCTATTATTATCTAGGGTACCATTCATCATCTTCAGTTACCTAGATTCCCAACTAGGTGTCACCCTTGACTTCTCTAACTCACCCATCAAATCCAATCCATTGCCAAACCTAGCCATTTCTACTTTGTTGGCATCTGCAACGTATATCCCCTTCTCTCCACCCCCAGAGCCATTAGCTAGTTCAGGCTCTTATTATGGACTAAAGCAATAAACTATTAACTGGGTAGCTATGCAGAATAGTGCATGGAATGTACTATCACCTGAAGCCATAATGACCAATCTTCCTGAATTTAAATCCAGCCTCAGACACTTACTAGCTGTGTGACCCTGGGCAAACTTAATCCTGTTTGATTTTTCCTCATCTGCAAAATTAGCTGGAGAAGGAAATGGCAAACTACTTCAGTATTTTTGTCAAGAAAACCCCAACAACAACAAACTTATCAGTATCCCTTTCTAACATCTCTCCCCACTCCAATCCAACTGCCAGTCAGTTGCCACTGATTTTCCTAAAACGATTTTAAAAGGTCTGCTTGATTCCAAAAGATTTATGATAGAAAATGCTACCCACATCCAGAAAAAAACATATGGAGTCTGAATACAGATCAAAGCATACTATTTTCACTTCCTTTATTTTTTGAGTTTATTTTTTCATTTTGCAAACTGTTTCTTCTTTCATAATATGACTAAAACAGAAATAGGTTTTACATGGTTGTACATATATAACCCATATCAAATTACTTACTGTCTTAAGGAAGAAAGGGAAAAAATTTGGAACTCAAATTTTGATAAAAGTGTTGAAAACAAAGATAAAATTTAAAAAAGAAGTTCTGAATGGGGAAATTTTGTTTTAAAAATAAATGCTAAAAATTATCTTTACATGTATTGAAAAAAATAAAATTCTATTAAAAAAAAAAAGGTCTGTCATCTCATCTCACCCTTTCCCCACTCAATGAGTTTGAATGTTTCCTTATTACTTCCTGGATTAAATATAAAATCCTCTGTTTAGTCTTTAAAGTTCTTTATAACCTGACCCTTTCCTACCTTTCCAGTTTTATATTTCCCTTCCTGTTTCTTTAAAACACACACACACACACACACACACACACACTCACAAACCCTCTCTATGTCTATACACTGGCTTTCCCTCATGTCTGGAATACTCTTGCTCCTCACTTCCACCTTCTAGTTCTCCTGGTTTCTTTCAAGAGATCTCAAATCCTTTCTTCTGCAGGGAACGCTCCTCTCTGAGATCACCTTTCCTACTCCACATCCATATGATGTCTCCCTCATTAGAAAGTAATCACCCAAAATTTAGCACAATGCAAGGCCCATATTAAGTACTTAATAAATACCTGCTGACTGACTTACTAGTAGGTTTTCGCTCACAAAAGATACTTGAATGAAGAATAGATGATTTTTTTCTTAGCAGCATTTATACAGAGTTTGGGTTCATCTAACTGTTCTCTTATGTTCCTTTCAATTCTGAATTCAATTCTGTGAATTCCTTTATATGGTAAGAAATCCTATACTGTTATAATGAGATGCTATGCTTCCAATATAAAAATGTTGACCATAATGAACTCGCTGACAGTAAGTTCTATTTAATAAATCTATATATGTATGTGTACATGCATATAAATATACACATGTACACACAGTGTGCTCAAAAATGGCTATGGTATGTAAAACACATACAGTTATATTTCTCAGTTAAGTGTTGAAATACATGACTAAAAATTCTTTTAATGCAACATTACTAAATACTGTCAATATCATATAAATTAAAAATAGGTTTTTACTTTATAAATTTACCTTTGTTAAATTGATTTCCTTTATAACACATTGCTGATTGTCTGCCTTTCCTCTTGCCAAGAATGCTTTCCCAAAGGCTCCTTCCCCAATCATTTTAATTACATCATATTTATCCATGGTTTCTGGTGTAGAAAAATGTCTGGAATTAAAAGATCTTAAAAATAATTCATATATGTCTTATGATTAAGAAATTAGAAAATTAATATGATTGTAGCAATAATCATCATGAGAACCATTATCAAGCAAATTAAGGACATTTATTTGATGGGAAACTCAGTGAAGACTAAGATTCTCCCTCTCTAATGAATGGCCTGGCTATACTGTACTTAAAGACTGATTATTTTTGCTAGAATATCTTTCCTCCCAAAGTTGAATTTTAGCCTGATAACTTTAAGTTGCTTTATGGAAATAAAAGCTTATTTCCATAAAGAAATTTAGCTATAGAAGCTTAGGAGACATATACATATATACATATACATATATTACATGTATATATATATGTATATACATATATATATAAACACTTATACACACACATATATATCCCCAGGACTTACATCTGGCAAATCACAGATGTTTAATAAAGGTTTCCTGATTGATGGATATATGTATATACATACATAGATGCACACACAGATATGTACATATATTAGTACAGAAATGCCAAGTCATTAATCCAGAAAGGGGGAGTCAGCTGGGAGAGCCCTTCTTAATTATTGTTCAGTTGTTTTCAGTCTGATTCTTTGTGACTCCTTTGGGACTTTTCTTGTTGATAATACTAAAGTGGTTTTTGTCATTACCTTCTCCAGTGGATTAATGCAAATTAAGTCAAGCTCACATAGCTAGTGAGTGCCTGAGACCATATCTGAACTCAGGCCTTCCTGATTCCAGGCCATCCTCTATCCTCTGAGCCATCTAGCTGCCCTTATTTTACTGAATTTCCTAAAAAACAGACTTCCTCAGCCTGATGATTCTCACGATAATTTTTGCATCTGTGTCTACACACACATATATAGCAACTAGCTGGCACAGTGGATTAGAGTGCGAAGCCTGGAGTCAGGAAGTTTCTTTTTCCTGAGTTTAAATCTGGCTTCAGATATTTATTGTGTGAGTCTGGACAAGTCACTTAATCTTTTAGACTCAGTTTCCTCATTTGTAGGATGATCTAGAGAAGAAAATGGCAAACCAGTGTCTTTGCCAAAAAACACCAAATAGGGTCAGAGGGAGTTAAATATGACTGAAAAGACCAAACAGCAGCATGTGTGTGTGTGGAGAGAGAGACAGAGACATAGATACACAGAAACAGAGACAGAGATACAGAGACAGACTGAGACAAAGACAGAGACACAGATAGAGATACAGAGAGATAAAGACAAAGAGATAGAGACATAGAGACAGAGACAGAGACAAAAATAGAACAGAGATAGCTGCATAGTCAGAGACAAAGAGACAGAGAAATAGATACAAATAGACAAAAAGAGAGAGACAGAGACAGATAAAGACAGAGATAGAGACAAAGATACAGAGATAGGCACATAATCAGAGACAGAAACAGAGATAGAAACAGAAACAGGCACAGAAACAGAGAGAGACAGAGAGATAGGAACAGAAAGACATATAGACAGAATCACAGAGACAGAGACACAGAGAAAGACAGATGGAGACAGAGACATAGACAGAAATAGAGATAGACACAGGCTCAATAGAGACAGAGAGATAGAGAGACACAGAGACAGAGAGAATTGGGGTTGATATTTTGATCTTTTTATTGTTTTCCTGCATTCTTCTAAACAATCACCTTTGTGCACGTGAGCTACCTGGGTGCTCTGGGGTGTTTGCGGTTATGAGTGCTGTGTCTGGGCAACCCCCGAGCCACGCTAAGGTTTACAGATATCAAGCCCAGGAGATCCGGCATCTTCTGCACCCACCACAACACACCTTAGCCACACCCACACCCACATCCACGGTGCTCCAAATGCTTTCGGAGGGAACCTTCCCTGGGGAGCTTGGAATTCATCATATCTTTGGAATTGCCCCTTTCCCTCCCAGGAATCTGCTGGGAGGCCAGTCTGAGTTTCCCTATCAATCTGGGGGGAATGGGAAGCTCTCTGTCCCGGCCAAGAACACGAAGATGGCTCCAGCGCTGGGCGACCCCAGCAACCTCGCTAGTACTACAGCGAACGCTGTTTCCCGTTGCCATGGAGACCGAGTTCCGCGGCCTCCCAGCCTCCCTTCGGAGGCACGACCCTCGCCTCTTTCCTTCCCACTCCCACCCCCGCTCCACCTTTCAACCCAGACGAGAGCGAGCGCGTCTCCCCCTTGCCCCGACCACGCAAACGTCGGGCTCGCCCCCAGTTCACCTGCTCAGCTTCTCTTGGAGGCGGCTGCGGCAGCGCCCAAGGAACCCCGCGCCTGGCCGCTAGGCTTGTCCCACAGCGCCCCTGTGTGGCTGTGAGAAGGAATCCAACGAGATGATGCGGGATCAAGGGCGGAAGAAGGCTTGGGCCAAAGCCACCGAGTGCGTCATCCTGCCCAGGAGAGCGCGCAATGAGGCACCTGCTCAGCTCGGTCCCCAGGACTCGTGCTCACCAGCAGCTGGGCAAACTTTGCAAAGCACCATCCCGGCCTGGGCCCCCGAGGAAGGATGGTGAATTAGGCAAGATTTGTGTCTGTCCTCCCCTCCCACCCCAAAACCTTTCAGGCTCTTCTAGATCACGTAGGGTGAAAAGCTCTAGATGTGGGGTCAGAGCTTTCCTTAGTTTCCTCATCTGTAAAACGGTATTGTACTAGATGGCCTCTAGGGTCTCTTCCAGCTCCCAATCTGTAATCTCAGACCCCCCCTCCCCAGTTCTTGCAAAAAAAAAAGTTACCCCTATAATGACACTCAGATTTACATTCCAGTAGGGTACATACACTAACCGAGATCTTAAAACCCCAAAAGAATGAATGCCACGGTGGGATTCTAAATGAGGTGATTTACAGGTAATGGAGTTATTTTTGGTAAAAGGCTTTTAGCCGACTTCAAATTAGTGTTTTGGGAGACTGACATGAGCAAAACATCTCTAATACTGCTATTCATCTATTAAAGAGGCTGGGGAGCCTAATTAACGGAGAGCCATGATGACATGTAATGCAAATGCCTTGGAGGATTTGGGGGTATCCATAGACATTCTGTAATTGATTCTTGTTCTGCAGACCTTGTGGTGGGCAGCAACTTTTTTGATTGGCTGCAGTTGCAGAACTGGGACTGACCTTAGCATCAGCCTCTCCCTTCATAGATTTCAGTTCCTGTTTTGGTTCCTTTGCTGTATGGGGAGTAGCTTTGGCCCCTTCTTGCTCCAAGACCAAACTGCCCCCATGAGTATGGGAATCAATTCTTTTTCCTACTCAATATTCTTTAGTTTTAGATGAAGGGATTAGGGGCTGTGACCTTGTGAGTTTTGAAAGATTAAGAATATGAAATATCCAGGAATTAATTAAATCTATGATGTATTTTACATCCAGTCCAGCATTAACGTCCAAGGAGCTACATTTAGGACCCAGTCCTGGGGTAACTGAGGCAACAACAATATCATGATACACAAGGACACAAACTGATAGAATCTATCCTCCCTTTCACTACATAACCTGCCCTCTCTCCCTTTTCAGTCACTTGTTTGATTTATAGTAAAATGCCAATAGGAATGGGATTGTTATTTTAGTAACTCCTTTGTTACACATTCAGATCAAGCAACTCGGGAAAGGCAAACACCCAAGCATGTTAAAAGAAACCTGATTCTTAGCACCTTTTTAACCAATGTAACTTGGGATTGTGGGTTATTTTTAATTTTTTTTTTCATAGGCTGCTGTGATATCTATCACATACCTTCCCAGCTGGGAGCATGGAATAGGTAATATATGGCAGCTAAAGTACATTTCTAAATTTAACATCTTTAACAATGTCTAATAAACAAGGCAAGGAGAACCTGCCAACTCCCCTCTGGGATGTATTTCATAGTAATTGTCCAAATTTATATTGAACATAAGTTCTGAATATCTCCACAATCAACCTGGTTTTCTATAAACTAACTCTCTCTCTTTCTCTCTAAATTTCTGGAATATTTGAATTTTAATGTTTTTTTCAATCACCATTAGTTCTTTTTTTTCTTTAAGCATTTTGGATGGGACTTTGAAGTTTCCCTTTTTTAAATGTTAAATCCATTATATGTAAACATATTTATATAATTCTCTTACTGCACAAGAAAAATCAGATCAAAAAAGAAAGAAAATGAGTAATAAAACAAAATGCAAGTAAACAAAAACAAAAAGAGTGAGAATATTATGTTGTGATCCACACTCAGTTCCCACAGTCTTCCCTCTGGGTGCAGATGGCTCTCTTCATCACATGATCACTGGAACTGGCCTAAATCATCTCATTGTTGGAAAGAGTCACATCCATTAGAATTGATCATTGTATAACCTTGTTGTTGCCATATACAATGATCCCCTGGTTCTGCTCATTTCATTTAGCATCAGTTCACGTAAGTCTCTCCAGGCCTCTTGAAAATCATCCTGCTGATTGTTTCTTGTAGAACAATAATATTCCATAACATTCATATACCATAACTTATTTAGCCATTCGCCAATTGATGTGCATCCACTCAGTTTCCAGTTTCTTGCCACTACAAAAAGGGCTACCACAAACATGTGAGTCCCTTTCCTTCCTTTAAGATCTCTTTGGGATATAGGCCCAGTAGAAATACTGCTGGATCAAATTGCATGCACAGTTAATCACCATTAGTTCTAACACAATGTGGAATGGAAATAAATTTTGTTGTTAAGGTGTAGCTAGATGGTTAAGAGCATAAATTGTAGGCCTCTTTTTTAAGGCAGCAGTGGGAAATGGGAAACACTTCAAATGAACAATTCTATAAAATTTATGAAGTGATTATTATATACCAAGTGTTGTGCTAGAGAGTTTATAAAGACAAACAGGACTCCTTCCTTGCCCTTCAACTTATAATCTGGCAGGGGAAAGAAGAAAAGATGCACAATAACTATAACAAAATTAGAATATAAATACAAAGGAGAGTTGTAAACAAAGTAATCAGGGATAGTAAAGATTTATGTTTACCTAGAAGAATTAAAGAAAATATAAGCCAGGATTTATAAACAAAGGTACAGCAAGACCAGGTCTTCGGGCAGAAGAGGGAGAAAGAAGTTGAGAAGAGATGATTTTGACTTTGTTTTGGAGGTAGGAAAATGCAGGATGAGTGCAGGAGACAACAAGTGATTAACCCAATTTGGGCAGAGTGCCTGACAAAACTAGAAAGGACAGTTTTGAGCCAGATAGTGGGAACCATTGAAAACATACCTATTTAGTAGGTATTAGGGAACCATTGAAAGTTTCTGAATAGTAAAATAGTGTGATGTGACCGCTGCATTGGAAACACTAATTTGGCAGAAGTCTGGATGGATTAGGGAGATAAGGCATGGAGATTGATTGTTAAGAGGTCATTGTAACAGAGGCAAGTAGATGGCATAGTCTATGTTGAATCACCAAGCTATGATGAATTATATCCTGAAATCCTGAAAGAACAGAAAGATATCAATGATTGCTGAGTCATGGATTGATCTTTGAAAGATTATAAAGAAAGGGAAAGGTGTCACAAAAATGAAAAAGGACAAAAATGCCCCTGAACACACAAAGATTATGGTGCCTACAAATTACAGGTCAATGAGCTTTATTTCCAAATCCTGGCAAAATTCTAATAAGTCATGATTACTGACAATCTTGAAAATGAAATAGTGCTCACAGAACCAATATGGCTTCATCAAAGGCAAGTCATGAGAAATTCACTTTTTATTTTCTTTTCTCACATAATTAATTGATTATAACAGTGGAATAATATAGTTTCCCCAGATTTTACATATTTTTACAAAGCATTTGATAGAATAACTTATTCCTTCCCCAGTATTATTGTCAATTTTAACTCTTCCCCTTCCCTATCCCTGCTTAATTTGATGTATTTCTATACTAAACTGTGTATTTAACTCTTTGCTCAGTTCAGATGAGTGAAGTTCATCTGACGCTACCTTTCCCTTCATTTCCTCTATTTTCTTATATATGAATGAACAAATTCTTCCTTTCTACCATAGTAAATTCCTTTTACTTGCCCCTTTTCTTCCCCTCTAAAAACTCTCAGAATAGAATTAATAAATCCCCAAACCATGTTTTTCTTAACTCACTCAATATCTTTTGAACACATTAAGATTTTGAAAAGACGTTTGTTTCTTCTAATGGAATGTTTGCTCTTTTTAAATGCTCAGGTATTTTAGCTTTCTAGGTGTCCCCAGACTCCCATATTTCTATTTCAAAGTTCTTACTCAGCTCTAGTTTTTCTATGTCAGAATGTCTTCTATCCATTTAAGATACATTTTCTTCCTGTAGGAAGAAATAATCATCTTTGCAAGGTAATTTATTCTTGTTGGTGTACTTCTATCTTTTTGCTTTTTGGAATACTATAATCAAAGATCTCCTCTGGTTTTTAGTAGGAGCTTCCTTGTCTTGTGTGATCTTAAATATGGTATCTGAATATTTGAACTGCTTCCTTCTGTCCACTTTGACACCTCTCTGAGAGTTAGGTGTCACAGTGGCAGTGGATACAATACTGGAATTGGAGTCCATTAAGACCCAAATTCAAATATCTCTGATTCATGTTAGTTGTGTGTTCCTGGGAAGCACTTAACCTCTTTGTGCCTCATTTCTTCAACTGTAAATTTAAGATATTAATAGAATCTATATCATAGAGTCGTGAAGATTGAATGAGATAATATTTGTATAGTTCTTAGCACAGTGTCTGACACATAGTAGGTACTTAATAAATGCATATTCCCTACTTCCCTTCCCTCAGGGAAATTCCCCACTCTTGCTGCCTTCTGACAGAATCTTTCAGCTTATATATGATCTGTCTCTCTTCAAGCTAGTATTCATTCAGCTAGAGGGGTCCCTTTTCTTACTGCCTTGGGTTTCTGATTGACATTTATGAAGTTCTGGTATGATTTACTCTAATAGTTTCTCATCAGGTTTCCTTATCTGCAAACCTGAAGGGTTGTGCTAGACTAGGTATGTAGGGGCTGAATGATCTGTCTCCCGTTCAGGCAGCCATATCAGTAGGAAGCTAGATGGCCTTAAAAGTTTTGGTTTTTTAATTAGCCTTACTGAAATAACAATTTGGAAATAAATAGCAAAATGTGCACAAAAATAAACAACTCCACAATTATTCTAATGCAAGAAACAGAAACCTTTATTATGAAAAAGTAACCAGATATTTTCAGAAAAATCATGAAAATTAAGATTTTTTCCAAAGAAGTACGACTCCTGACATTAGACAAATTAAGATTACAAAACAGAAAAACAGGTCCTGGTTACAAATGGAATGAGGGCATTATGTTGAAATTTTGTGTACTTTTTATTATTATTATTATTTTTAAAAATGAGGGCTATAAGCTGCATAATCTGTCATAGCCTAATTCTTAATTATCTCCCACCTACTTCAGATTCACCATATCTCCCCTAATTCCTTGGTCCTCAGCTTAGAGTTTTTGCCTCATCAATTCTCTGTGCCATCTCAGACTTGCTTTTGTTCCTACTTAAGCCAAAATTTAGTGCCATCTGCTTTGTTCTCTAATACCTCATAACATCCTTTATCTGTCCTATCTTCCTTTCGATTCACACTTGACCTCTGATCTGATTGAGAAATTCTACTCATTCTCATCCTATTTCTGTTCCATCCCATATATTAATAAAGCAATTAATTTTATAGAAGCCTTTGCACAGAAAAACATAGCACAGTACTTTGTGCCTCAGAATGAACCATTAACAGATATGTTTTTGTCAAAAACATATACAGTAGAAAGAACACTAGTATATCTTGATGTACCCATCTAATTCTTCATATGCTGTCTTCCCGGTAAGTATGTGAACACCCTGAGGGCAGGGATGGTTTCTGCCTAGTATTTAGCACAATGCCTGGCACGGAATGAGCACTTCATAAATACTTGCTGACTGATTGACTTGGTGACATTATAATTCCAGATCTGCCACTGTGTAGTCTTGCCCAAGTCACAAACACTCTGAGCCAGTTTCTTGACCTATAAAATAGTCTAGACTAGGTCTCCTTAATCATTCCCAAGATTGAAAGTTCCATGATTTTGTTGACCTTAACGTTTTTATGAAGTGGTTTTTAAAATTACATCATATTAAGCAAAACTGTAATAATTATTATAGTGATGACCACATACAGGTTCTGATGGCTTCTCTATTCTTGTCACATTCCTTGCTTAGTCTTTATCAATTTTTTCCTATTGCCATATTTCCTGTAAACACCAGGAAAAAGGAGATATTTGTTTTAAATTGCTCGGTAGTCTATCTTGTACCCACCATGGGCCAGGAATTGCAGATAATAAATATAAGAGTCCCTGCCTTCATATAACTTACATTCTACCAAAAAACACTGCAGTCCAAGAACTGTCCAACTGCAAAATATTTTGTCTCTAAAGAATTGACATTAAAACAGAGCTTGAATTTCCTCTCAAGGATCTGTCCTTCCTTATTCTACTTCACTGGTGATACTCAAGTCCTATTCTTATCACTCATGCCTGACCTCTGATATGATCTAAAAATCCAACCCACTCTCACCTTCCTATTTCTCATTCCATTCTCATCTTCCTCTTTCTGTTCCATCCCCACTGGCTCCTTTGTCAACCAGTGGAAAAAAGATCCTACTACTTAAGAACAACTGCACCACTAAAAATATTTCAACTCATAAAAAATGGTAAGGAGTATAATTAAATAATATGTCAAAATCTTGTTAATAAGCAGCAACAACCATCAAGATACAGGGATCTACCCTATAAAGTATTTTAGGATTAAAAGTACATTAGATATTAGAAAAGAAATCTCAAGATGTTTTCCCAGAATGGCACCACTTCTTTCTGACCTATAAAGAAAACAATTTACATGATGCTATTCCATTTAAAGAATTAATACAGAACTAACATCTACTTCAAAAATCCACTGGGTTTCTAGATGTATTTCCTGGTGATTTTCATCAAACCCCTCATCTTTATATTCACAGCTTTTATCTATTCAGTTGCCAAAGTAAACTTACATAGTGTTGATTACTTAATTTAAAAATTCTTCTGAATGTGCTTAAGAAACATTTCTTTTGGAATTATTCATGAGCCACACACTTTAATTCAGCTCTCCTCTTCAGTTCAGACACCCAATCTGGATCATCATCATCTTCTTCAAAATCCCTACATGGGAGAAATGAAAATATAAAGTCTTCATCACAGGCACTCAAAATATTTGTCAACTTAACACAAGATAATACAATCATTTAAAAAAAAAAAAAGCTTTCTTCTTCTCTCTTCCATCCTTTATTTTCCCTTGTCCTGATCATTAAATGAGTTTTGAGAAGGGGATGATAAGAAACTATACTAAAATTCATTTTACTATTTCTAGTATAGTTTTTTAATTCCTAAATATTTAGCATGAAAAAAATAGCAAGGGGTAAAAGATTTTTAAAATTAGATATACAGATCCTAATCAACAACGGAATAAAATTCTGCATCTCAGAATTTTTTAATTTCTATAGGACAAAATATGATGCCTGTTTTCAACCAGGGTGAAAAATAATATAAAATCCCCATATTCAACATGAAATTATTGGGTAATAATTCTCTTAAAGCAAACACATGCTAATGAAAATTATCTAGATTAATTTGAACATACGTGTCCTCTTCATCTAATCTAGGTTCAAGTCTCTCAGGATCCAAGATAATATCATTATCTCCATCTATACAATCTGATCTTTCTTCTTCATCAGAAAGAGGTCCTTTCAGAAAATTTTCTGAGCCTTCAAAAGATTAAAAGAATATCAACTTTAAAAAAATTCTTCATTCATACACATATGTGAATGTATATTTAGATATACACACAGACACACATATTACTCATATATACACCTTGAGATACAACATATATTCCCAACTAGACTGTAAGATTCACGAGAATAGAAATCATGTCCTTAACTTCTGTCTCTCACATAGAGTGCTTAAAGTAGATACTTAATTAAACACCTGAATTGATTGAGGAATGTTATTTTTCCCCAACAAATGACTCAGCTGAGTTTCCATGAGTTTCCAAGTAGTCAATTTTTTTCCTTTCAGTGTTATGCTTATGCAAGTATTAAAATGAAAAAAAAAAAATTGTAAGAATATATCATAACTGCCTATGTAAGGGGCAGCTAAGTAGTGCAATGGATAGAGCACCAGCCCTGAAGTCAGGAGGACCTGAGTTCAAATGTGGTCTCAGATACTCAACACTTCCTAGCTGTGTGACCCTGGGCAAGTCACTTAATCCCAGTTTCCTCAGCAAAATAATAATAATAATAATAATAATAATAATAATAGTCTATGTATCTATCATATGTAACTCACAATGATCATTTTTGCTCAAGAAGTTCCTTCAACTAAGAATTTTAAAAATCATCTTAACATGGGGATCTTTGTTTAAAAGATGAGAACAAAGAAATAGAACACAGTTCCTTAAATTATATAATATAGGTATATGACCAGGAATAAAAACTCCTTGATTGCTAGTTCAAGTTCTCTAACTACTGGATAATAAAAAATCCAGCCTGATAAAAGGCAAATCCTATTACAAACAAAACAACAAAGAACTGCTATGTCATTACTCACTCTAGCATGGAACTTGATATACTAACAACCTAGCTTGGACCCTGTCCAAGGAGTTTTAGTTACTGGAAATAATAGGGAAAAAATGCTCTTGTAACATCATCCCACCTAACAGAATAAACAATTTACAAAATTTTAAACTGAGGCTTAAAAATCAATTAGTCCAACCCCACTCTCATACTCCTGCCCCATTTTACTTATCAGGAAACAAAATGACTTGTTCATAAGGCTAAACTTAGTTCTGATTCCTTATCAAGGCCTTAAATTTCTTTTTCTGATCTTCTATTCCCCTATCTTGATCCGTTGGTGAACCGATTCAACTCTATGGTATCCTAGTTTCCTTATCCTAATGAAGATCTCAACTTGGATTTCTTCCTCCATCTGCTGCTGCCTCTGCTCCACTCAAGTGCTGCTGAATGAACCTAGAGAATATACTGAAAAATGCCAAAGAGATAACTATGGAGACTAAAGGTGGGTCGAAGCATAGTATTTTCATCATTTTTTGTTTTTTTGCATTTTCTTTCTTGTGTTTTTTTCCCCTTTTGGTCTGATTTTTCTTGTACACCATAACAAATACGGAAATATGTTTAAAAGAATTGTACATATTTAACCTATATCAGATTGCTTGCTGTCTTAGAGAGACAGAAAAATTTGTAACATAAAATCTTACAAAAATGAATGTTGTAAATTTAAAAAAAAAATAAAGCAAATCCTGAAATTGTGCTGACTGGGTCTACAACAAATTTATATTACATAATCTCAAGTGGGTCCTCATTGCAGCAAGACAATCTTTGTTTGATTCATTGTCCAACTCTCCACAGCAGCTCTTCCAATTTTCATCTCTTCTCAAGCCTCTTAATGGCTCATTCTACCCCACACCCTTTCAGCTGAGAACCCTGCCTCATATTTCACTGAAAAAAAAAATGGGGCTGGTCACTGAAAGCGTCCTCTTATCTTTCATCACTCAGGCGCCTTCCAATAGATACTATCTCCTCCTTCAATCTTGACTAGTACCGAGAGGTAGCCTTTCTATTTGCCAAGGTAAATCCCTTCACATGTACAAGTGATGCTGTTCTACCATTCTTCATCTTCTTTATCATCCCTATCATCTCATTTGTCTTTAATCTATCCCTGGCTACTGACTGTTCCTTCAAACAAACTTATGTCTCCCCATCCTTAAAAAAAAACACATAATTTGGGGGGAAGGAGGGAAAAATTTGTTACAGAAAGTTTTGCAAGGGTCAGTGTTGAAAAATTACCCATGCATATGTTTTGCAAATAAAAAGCTTTAATAAAAAAAAACCCACATCATTTGATGCATCCATCCCCTTCAGCTATCATTTAACTACTACAATCCTTTATCTCTCCTCCCTTTTAGAGCCATACTCCTTAAGAATGTCATCTACAAAGGGAGCCCTCACATCCTTTCCTCTCAATCTCTTCTTACTCTCTGCAGTCTGGCTTCCAATCTCATCAATTGAAATTGATCTCTCCAAATTTACCACTGCTACTTGTTCACTTATTCTCAGTCATGTCCAACTCATCGTGATCCCACTTGGTGTATTCTTGGCAAAGATACTGAAGTGGATTGCCATTTCCTTCTACAGCTCATTTTACAGATGGGGAAACTGAGGCAAAAAAGGGGCTAAACCTGGTAGTGTTTGAAGGTGCTCCCAAATAATCTCTTAACTGCCAAACCAGTCCTCATCCTTTAAGACAGGCTACAGTATTGATCACTCTTCTTCCTGCAATTCTCTTCCCTCCAGATTTTTTGGGACACCAATCTCTCCTGGTTCTTCCCTGCCTATCTGAGCTGACTGTCCCATAGTGTCCTCTAAGCTTCTTCACTTAGTGATCTAATAGGCTCCCATGGATTCAATGATCATCTCTACACTGATGACTCTCAAACCTACTTACCAGCCCATCTCTACTGACCTCCTCTCCAAATCTCTTGGCTATTTATTGGACATCTTGAATTAGATATCTGGTACATGTCTTAAACCCAACCTGTCCAAAACTGAACTATTATCTTTCCCCTCTTTCTCCCTCTCCTACTACTGTCATAAATCTCTTGCCTAAGCCCCTTTCTCTCCTCTGACAACATCACTTGTGCAAGCTCTCAACACTTCACACTCAGACAGATAAAAAAATCTATGGGTTGGGGTCTCCTGATGCCAGCCCATCCTCCCCTCAGCAGTCAAGCTGATCTTCCTTAAAACTCAGGTCTGATCACCCTAACCCTTTCCCATTCAATTAATTTTAGGGATTCCCTATTACATCCAAGATCAGATACAAAGTCTACTCTCTAGTTTTTAAAGTCTTTCATAACCTATTCTCTTATTTCCTCTGCTTTCTGCAAAGCATTCACACTGGTCTCCTTGTTGTTCCTCACACAAGAAACATCTTTATTGATAATGTTTAGAATCTCTCCCTCCTCATCCTCACCTTATGACTCCCCTGGTCATTCCTTGATATCTGGTTTATCCCATATATGTTTATTTATAGATAATTGCATGCAGTGTCTTCCTTTAGACTATAAGCTTCCTTCAGAGCAAGAACTGAATGGCTTTTGGGTTTTTTTTTGCCTTCCTTTGTATTAGTGCCTAACACATATTAGGTGCTTAATAAAACACTTCTTAATTTGACTTGACTTTTTCCATTACATCCTATTTGGCACAGAGCTACCAAAAACAGCATTACAGCAAAGTTCTTGATTATTTTAACAACCACCACCAAAAACAAAAACAAAAAAAAACCAAAACAAAGTCCATTTAATTTTTAAAAATTTCTGAGTTTCTATTTTTGGCTTACTATTTCAAATAGTATTCAATAAAACAAAATTCTAGTAAAAAAAAATTAAATTGGATTATCTCTTGGAGTTCACCATAGTTAGTTCTGAACTGTGAAATAGTAATACTAGGGTAACTAAAGTTTTATTTGTTCAAATAATTAACATATATATCTTCTTAAAAAAACATCAATTTTATGATCCATTTAATCAAATAAGCAAAAGAATTAATAAAATAAATGCAAATTTGTAACAAATTTTCCTGCAAATCTGATAATTTTTTACTGTTTTTTAACTGGAATGGGAAAATAGTCCCTAAAAATTTTAAAATATTAAACAAAATTCTTAACAGATTTAATTTCTAAGCATTTATATAAGTATATGAAGAATAGTCATTAGTTACCTGATTTATATATTGTATATGTCTGAAATGCCAAGTTAAGGTCAGCATTCTTAAGGATATTCAACAAAGTTTCTGGAGATTCTTTGAGCCATTGCTTCCTGGTATTATTTTCACCATACTTTATTACAGAACCACCTATTAGGGCACGATCAAAAAATTAGTATGCATTAAAACAATTGCCTGACATGGAACATAAAATGTATCTTTCAAATCATATTGAAAAAACAAAAAAGACACTGTTTACTTGCTACACATTTAAAAACTTGTTCAATCTTCATAAGCTTTAAGTTGGACTGCCATTAAATATTACCCACACACTGCCATCAGAAAAGCAGGTTATCAAAGAATTCTTAGAAAGTTCCACATAAAAATGGTTAATTTTTATTATATTGAACTGAAAAGGTTTTGTATAAATAGAACCAATGAAATGAAGATTAGAAATAAATAAAAAACTGGAGGGAAAATTTTACAGCAAGTTTCTATGATACAGGCCTCATTTCTCAAATATATGGGGAACTGAGTCAAATTTATAAAAATACAAATCATTCACCAATTGATAAAGAGTCAAGGGATATGGACAGCTAGGTTTCAGAAGAAATCAAAACTATTAATTGCCATAAAGAATGCTCTAAATCACTATTCATTAGAGAAAAATAAATCACTTTTAATCTATTCACATCAGATTGGTAGAAAATCAAAATGAAAAATGTTGGAAAGGATGAGGGAAAAGAAGTACACTAATGCACTGCTGAGGAACTTGTGAACTGATCCAATCATTCTGGAGAACAATTTGGCACTATACCCAAAAGGCTATAAAACTTTACATACATGACCCAGCAAAATAACACCACTAGATCTGTACCCCAAAGAAATTTTTTTCTTAAAAAGGAAAAGTAACTATATGATTGGATTTGTCATATAATTTAACATATTTAGCATGTATTAGATTACCCGTCATCTAGGGGTGGGGAGTGGGGGGGAAGAAGGGGAAAAGCTTGGAACAACAACAACAAAGTTTTTGCAAAGGTCAATGTAGAAAAATCACTCATATGTTTTGTAAATAAAAAGCTTTTAATAAATTTTAAAAAAGAAAAGTAACCATATGAACAGAAATATCTATAGCAGCTCTTTTTATGGTGTCAAGGAATTAAAAATTGAGGAAATGTCCATCAATTGGGGAATGGCTGAACACACTGTAGTATATGATTGTGATGGAATCCTACTGTGCTGTAGGAAATGACAAGCAGGATGCTTTCAGAAAAACCTGAAGAGACTGACATGAACTGGTGCAAAATGAGCAGGAGAGCAGTACACGGTAACAGCAAGATTGTATAATGGTCAACTGTGAATGACTTGGCTATTCTCAACAATACAAGGACCTAGGACAATTCTGAAGGGCTTATGATGAAAAGAACTAATGGCATCTGAATGCAGATCAAGCACTATATTTCTTATTTTCTTGGGGTTTGTTTTGGGTTGTTTTCTCTTTTCCAACATGACTAATAAACAAATAAGTTTTGCATGACTGAATATGTAAATCTCTATCAAATTGCTTGCTGTCTCTGGGAAGGTGGAGAGAGAAGGCAGAAAATATGAAACTCCAAAAATTTTAAAAATGAATGTCAAATAACTGTTATATGTACTTGGAAAAATATTTTAAAAAATAAAAAGATAAGTTGTATATAATGAAATTAAATATATCCAATCTCATCTTTACATACCTCTATCCTCCTCTGATGCTAAACTGGAGGAAAGTATTGATGCATTTTCCAAGGCATTTACGGCTGTATTGGATATTTTCTTCTCCCACTGTCGCCTCTGAGGGCTTGGTGAGTTATTTTTCTTCAGATGGACTGATTTGTTTTCTTATTTATAAAATAAAAGGAGGAATATTAATATGCTGTTTATATAGTTAGCTAACATAGCACAATAAAAATGCTGTGATATCCTCTTAACTTTCTCAAATAAGGAGTGGTGCAATGAAAAACATTTTTGAGCTTTCAAGGTTAACAAAAATAAAAAATAAAGTATTTATTAAAGTATTTGATATATTTTACAGTATATATTTATGTATCAATATAGTTTAATATTATATAACCTCAGAATTTAAATTCAAAGAAAGCTTATCAAATAATTGTTCTGTTGTTGCTCTTGACCCAATGTGGACAGTCAATAAATAGTAAATCATAAAGAAAACAAATTCTATCAGAAAATGTTATGCATTTTGGAAAATTAACATCACTCTGAAGTTATGTGAAAGTATTATTATTTTATCCTTGAAACAAATATAGAAAAGATTAGACTGCTTACTCCAGATTACATGGATCACAAAAGAATCAAAAGATCTCTTAATTCACTCATTAATTCACAAACACTAATCTTCTAAAACATAAATTAAAAATACATATATGTAGATTGTACAATTTGTATATTATACAAATATAAAATTGTATGTTTATAAATTTATATATAAAATATATTTGTATATGAATATATAATAATATATACACAAATAAATGTTGATATATAAAAAACACTGAGGCTATTGGAAAGGCATGAAAAAATCTGTCCAGTTATCCTGGCAAGATATATGTGAACATTTCCTCTTTACTTACCCCTTCTCTCCCCCAAGGAGAATAACTATAGTAACTACAGAATTGTAGCATTATAACTTTAATAGTTTACCTTTTTCCTTATTACTTATTCGCTTCAATGCATTTTCAGCCAAATTTTTATTAATGTTCTCTAAGTCAGCATGGCTACACTTTTTACCTTGTTCTTCCCCTTCCTTTCAAAAAAGAAAAAAGAAAAACACAAGTGGCACATAAAAACATGAAAAAACAGAGAATGATAAATTAGGGGGAACCTTGTAAGTTCACTTTGTCCAGCCTTACCTAAAGTATGGATCCATATGCTTAAAGATGTACGTGGATGAGAAACTCACTATCTTGTACTCTATCTTTTAACAGATTCAACAATGAAAAGTTTTTCTTTACATCAAGTCAGAATCTACTCCCATGTAATTTCTTACTATGAGTCCTAGTCCTAGGATCAGGGACAAGCCAGAAGTTTAACCTTTCTTCTACAGTTTAACATTAAAAATATTAACAACCACCATCATTGACCTAAATCTTTTCTTTCCTAAGCAAATCAGCCCAAGTTCCCACATCCAGTCTTCATATAACATTAAGTCTCCTGAGTTCCTTTACCATTCTGGTTATGTTCCAGATCATCAATGTTGGTCCTAGAATCCAAAATGAACCAGTATTCCAGAGAGAATTCATATTGTGACCTTCCTGACCAACCCATGTGGGAAGAACAGATCCAACCTTGCCGGACTTCCTCTTCGGTGTTCCAGAATGCCCTCACAGACTTTTATTACAGACAGCCTCTCCCTCTGACAGGATGGCTCCTGCTAGAACCTCCATTTTTAGGAGGTCCAGCCTACACTCCCAATTTCCACTTTTCTGCCATACCCTCCATGCCAGGTACTTTAATCTCTTCACCATCCCTTTAGATTCCTTTCATGCACTGTCTTCCCCCATCAGAAGGTAAGCTCCTTGAGAGTAGGGGCTGTCTTTCTGTTTATATTTGTATTTCTAGCATTTAGTGTAGTTCCTAGCACATGGTCAGTAGTAACTGAACAACTAACAACTCAATAAAAATGTGCTAAATGCAGACTTCTTGCCAGGCACTACACCAGGCTCAGGAATAACAAAGATGAAGATGAAATGGTCCTTGCCTTCATCCCATGAGGAGAGATATCATGTGCACATATAATCACAGGCAATATAAATGCAGTATGACTGGGACGGGGCAACAGCAGGTGGGCAGCTCTAGAAAGCCTTCAGGTGGAAAGGGCCCAAATTGAGTTTGGAAGGAAATAGATTCCAAGAGGCCCTATAAGGCCATGGGAGGTTACTGAGCAAGTGAGACATAGAAAGGGCAGGGCAAAAGCCAATGGAAGCTCCACATTCTTGTTACAAGTGGCACTTATGCTGGAGGAAGTTTGGACTGAGTAAAAGGCCTGAATGTCCAAAAGATCTGGGCTCATATTCTGACTCAGAATCTTACTAGCTGGGTGAGGGACCTAATAAATTCTCCAATTTAGCATTCAATCTCTTAATTCATAAGATGAGGAGGTTGGAATAAATGGTCTCTCCCAGCAAAAATATTGTGGGATCCTATGTGAATGCTCTCTCTATCCCTTGTTTGGAGAGAGACAGAGAGAGAGAGAGACAGAGAGACAGACAGAGAGAGAGAGAGAGAGAGAGAGAGAGAGTGAGAGAGAGAGATAATCATAAAAGGAGAGAGAGAGATAATCATAAAAGGTAAAACAAAAAAATTCAATTACATCAAGTTGAAAAGTTTTTACATGAACAATATCAGTGCATATAGGCTAAGGATTATTTTCTATGCAGCTTCTCTCATATGATACCAATTACCCTTCTACCTTCCCTTTCCAGCTACCACTCCAACTCCCCTCTAAATTAACTCTGTTCCCTGCCCCAAACCCCAATCCCTAGGGTATTTAGGAAATGAGAACAGAGAACTCTTCTTAGATCTCACTCAGGCTCTTATAACACAAATGCCGTGCCTTTTTTCCCACAGGGCCAGGCCTGTTGTCAACACTGTAGATTTGAGGCAAGAAAGGCTAAAATGGGAGGTTGGGATCAGATCAGGGAAATCCCTACATACTGGGCTAGGGAGTTTATTCAGCAGACAATGGAGAATCAGTCAGTTTTTTTAGCTGTGTAATCTCTGCTTCAAATACTCTTTAGGAAATAGAACCTAGCAGTGGTACCTGGGGTAGAATGGAAGGCAGAGAGCCTGCAGACAGCTCAGATATATTTCCTTTATGAATCCAAATCTTATTTATCTCAAAGCAAAAAGCTATTTGAGGGAAGGGAGGACATCATTTTATAGATGAGAAAGCAGGATTAAGTGACTTGGCCAGAGTCACATGACTAGTAAATCTCTGAGGCCAGATTTGAACTCAGGAAGATAATAAGCCTTCCTAATTCCAGGTCTGGTATGCTATCCACTGTACCTAGCTGCCCTGGGTAGAGAGCAGGAAGGTATTCAATGAACACTTATTATATTGGATTTTAAGGTACTTACCATAGTAACTGCCTCATTTCTTGAGATATTTATTTTGGTAGGGCCTAAGGGAGAAAGAATAATCAAACATACTTTAAAGTATTCACATCATTTAATGTTGACTTCAATCTTTATAAGGTTTTATAATGAAGCTAAAACATTAGTTGGAATAAGTGGTGCAAAGTTTTCACCACCCTAAGAACACATCTCAACTTTTAAAGGAACACTTCTGCTATTTTGATTCCATACACCTTTCTACTAAGTAAATGGTCAAAGTGAGTCCTACTATTTCTTCTGTGGAGAAACCAGCAGGAACAAAAAGAATGCCAAGGGAGATCTATGCCAC
Source organism: Myrmecobius fasciatus (assembly GCA_023553655.1). NCBI lineage: Eukaryota > Metazoa > Chordata > Mammalia > Dasyuromorphia > Myrmecobiidae > Myrmecobius > Myrmecobius fasciatus. Next base: position 178,934 of record JAJPUD010002699.1, on the reverse strand, counting down.
AGAAATCTCCTGATTCTGGTTTTTCTCAGGTAGGGTCTTATATATCCCATTCCTTCCATCAAGTGGGTTATCGAGGGTCAGATGTTTGCCTACTTAGACTAGAAAATGCAGTAGTTAATACATGTACTCTTTCAATAACGTAGTCTTTTTTCCAACCACTGTTTATTACTTTTTATTCTCATGGGAAATAACTGGAAGGGACTCTTCCATACAATAACAACAACTAGCATTTATAGAATGCTTACTATGTGCCCCAGGGACTATGATGAGCACTTTACAAATTTATTGTCTCATCTGATCCTCAAAATTCTGGGAGGTAAAAGAAATTTTAGAGTAATGGAAGTGTTGGACCTAAAAGTCCAGAAAAAGCTGGAAAAATCAAGAAAGGACAATGTTCAGAAAAGTTATGGAATACAATTTTAGGTAAAACCTAGGAGATCATCTAGCAGGGGCAATTAGGGGGCTCAGTGTGTATAGCCTGGAGTCAGGAGAACCTGAGCTCAAATAGTCTCAGACACTTACTAGCTGAGTGACCCTGAGCAACCCACTTAACCCAAATTGCCTCTTATAAAAGAGAGAACCAGTCCAATAAGAAAACACTGCTTGCCTGAAAACAGGCTATAAAACTTTGTAGACATAATTCCACACCAATACTGTATATATGTGGCCTTTGGGAAAAACTGTGCAGAACACCGCTTTAGGAGGCTCTCAATATAACAGGCTACACTTTAATTTGCTAAATCAAAATCACTACTAAAGTTGTCAAACATAAGTTCTGTGGTTCCTGAATATGTTGAATATTTACATCAGGTTCATAAAAATAGCTTGAAATGCAAAAAACAGCCAAAGAAAGAAACAAACCCAAATCCCAAATCCATTTTGATTTACAATGCCTGATAATTATTTCACATTCATTTGAGATATACTTTTCTTCTTTAACATATGTAAGAATTTTTTTATTAACAAAAACAGAACTTTGAAGCTCTCACTCTCCCTGCTGATGTTGTTTAGTCTTGCCTGACTCTTTATCACCTCATTTGAAGTTTTCCCAGCATAGATACTGGTACGGTTTGCCATTTCCTTCTCCAGCTCATTGTACTGATGATGAAACTAAGATAAATAGTTAAGTAACTTGCTCAAGATCACACAGCTAGGAAGTGTCTGAAGCCACATTTGAATTCATGTCTTCCTGACTCAGCACTCTATCTAATGGGCTGCCTCTTCCTTAACAACAATTAAATTAACATTTGTAAATGATATAGGAAGTGTGTCCTCTAAATCCTTCTCTATCACTCAGTCATCATAAGCCCACCAAAGGAGGCTGCATTAGGCTAAGGTAATTTCATACGAAGGAGCAACCACCAAGGTCAACAGGGGAAACATTCATAAGAACAAAATTCTAAAACTCTTACCCATTTTCCTTGGTGTATCACTCTTGGACTTTCTGGTTTCCTCTATGATTTGCTCACCATACTCTTTGACTATCTGTAAATTGAAATAAAATATGAGAAAATGTGATGTGAATAATCTATCTGCCCCTTAGTCACTATCATAATGATGTCCATTTACCAATTATCAATATGAGTTCCTGAAGCTGAAAAAGTACAAAGGTCAACTTATCACATTTTTAAAAACCAACTCATGGCCCAGCTAAACATGTTACCTCTGGTGATAAGCACTTCTGGATGAGCTTCGATAGAGAGCTTCTGGAGAGAATGGTAGTAGCTGAAGGACGACACACTGGATCTCTCTTAAACATCTGTTTTATCAGATAGTGAAGTTCATAGGAGTAATGAGATGGGAGGGGACTGTAGGAACCTTTGCATATCTTGAGGATAAGATTTTTCCAACTATTGGCCTGAAACTAAAATGTTAAAATTAGCTTTATTTTAAAAAATATTTTATTTTTTCCAAATTACATGGAAAGACAATTTCTAACATTCATTACTTTAAAATTCTGATTTTCAACTCCCTCATTCTCTCATCTCCTCCTTCCCTAAAATGGTAAGCAATTTAATATAGATTACATATGTGCAATCATGCAAAATTTATTTTCATATTAGTCATATTGTGAAAAAAGACAGACCGAAAGAAAAAAAAAACGCAATTGAGTAAAGAAAGTGAAAAATATTATGCTTTGAACTGCATTCAGACTCCACCAGTGATTTCTCTGAATGTGATCAGCATAAAATGAACTTTAAAAGCAGACAAAAGAAATTTTTAAAAGGAAACCTATGAGAATGAAAAAATAAAGTCTGAAATCTATCTTGCTATCACAATTTGACAACTTAGAAGCATTCCTGCTGACCCCATCTGCTCATCCATAAGAAATTCCAAGACAGCCATGATTCTAATACTTGATGACTAGTTCCAAATGGTTTAATAGAAATCCAAAGGGATATGTGAGAATATTTAAAAAGAAAAAAAGTCCTAAGCTTTTATTCGTCCTTCATATTCACAGCAAAGTCAGGAAAACAGCATCACTGTCTATTTCCTGCCCTCTTTTTTTTTTTCTTACAGTCTTAGGTAAAAAAAATAGAGCTCATGAAGCCCAATCATTCATTTATTATTTCAATAAACATTTAACAAAAACATTCCGTATGTCACCTACTAAATATGTTATGTACCCCAGACTAGACATTTTGTCCCCCCTTCCTACTCTAGGGACCATCTGAGAACACTTTCTGTTTCCCAAAGATATTGAAATGAATTTCTTTAGCAAGCAAATGACAAGCATTTTTATTGCTAAATACTAAACTCCTTGACATTTGGAGTTTATGTATAATTAAGACTCAGTTTTTTCATCTGTAAAATGGGGACAAGCGGAAGGTTCCTGCGAGCTCTCAGGGTCAGGATTCTATGAACCACTTCACAGAAGGAATAATGACTTGTCAACATTATGTCCTCTAAAATAATGAGACTACAGCTCCAACATGTTTCACCCATATGCTATCCCATTTTCCTTTATTCTTTTTGATAACATGTATGTGTGTGTATAGAGACACGCCCATACATGTAAACATTGCTACACGTATATATACACACAGGTGTGTGTGGGGGAAGAGAAACAGACAGAAAGAGATAGAGACACAGACACAGAGACAGACACAGAGACAGAGACACACAGAGAGACAGAGACAGAGAGACAGGGAGACAGAGAGAGGCAGAGACAGAGAAAGACAGACACAGAGAGAGACAGAGACACACAGAGAGACAGAGAGACAGAAAGACACAGAGAGACAGAGACAGGGACAGAGACAGAGACACACACAGACAGAGACAGAGACAAAGGGTGGGGAAGAAGGAGAGAGACAGAGACAGGGAGACAGAGATGGAGAAAGACAGAGACACAGAAAGAGACAGACAGGGAGACAGAGAGAGAGAGACAGAGACAGACAGAGACAGACACAGAGACAGAGAGACAGAGACAGACACAGAGAGACACACAGAGAGAGACAGAGAGATGGGGAGACAGAGAGACAAAGACAGAGACAGAAAGAGACAGACACAAAGAGAGACAGAGACAGAGAAAGAAAGAGACAGAGAGAGAGACAGAGACACACACACACAGAGACAGAGAGAGAGACAGAGACAGAGAGAGACATAGAGGGGGGAAGGAGAGACAGAGACAGAGACAGAGAGACATACAGATATGGGGGAGGGAAGGGGAGACAGAGACAGACACACAGAAAGAGATAGACAGAGAGAGAGAGATTATGCTTTTCAGATTTTTAAACCACTCTTCTGGAAAAGCTAAATCTTTTAACTGGCATATGTTGTGGAATTTTACCTAGAAATGGAGAATGAGATGTGCAACTTAATGTGTTAAAACAGAAGTAAAATTTAAACCTATTTTTATTTAATGAACTAAGAATAGGGATGAACATCCTGACAACCAACCTATATGAAGTTTTAAAAAAAAATTTCCTTAGAAATTGAAAATGCCTTAAAGATATAAGAATAGTTAAGGCATTTTTTTCTATAATCAGATACGAACATGAAAAAATAAAAGGAAAAATGTGTACCCAACAAATGTAAAATAAGTAAAAAATCTGGCTGAGCTACAAGAGAACAGATTTGCTTTGATTCTGAAGTTAATGTTAATCAGTTGCTATATTTGAATTTCTATGATCTCCAAAGGATCAAAAATGAATTAAGAGAAAATAAAGGCAATATATCACAGATTTCTAATTATTATTCACTACATCGCAGTTCTCAATACATGTTCTCTCTTCAAAAAGAGACAACTCAGGCTTTGATAGATTTTTGAAATCATTTAAAAATGAAGTTTGGGAGATCAAGGATATTCATCAAAAATCTGCTGCTAAATCAAACATATCTACCCTGGGATGATGCTAATGGCTTTTCATTACAAAAACAGATAGAAATGGGTGACATTCCACCCCCCTCCCCTGCCAGGATAAAGCTTTTCTTCAGAATCACTCAAAACGATGTCTCAAACGCTCCCACATTAGTGAGCTAGGGTGTTTGGGGGTTCAATTAGTAGCAATAAAATATTAATTTTTCTGTTTGCAAACCTAAAAAGCTTTAAAGGGATTTATTCTCCCCCACATCACCCCCACACTATCCCACTGCCCGTCCAATTCTTGGCTACCCTTTATGATGCCTTCCCCTCCAGGAAGCCTTGCCTTCTCAAAGCATTTTCCCCGTCCATATACTAGTATGGCACTTTTTACCATCACATTTCCACGTTGACATTGATTTGGTTAACTGTGTATAGCTGCAGCATTCTCACTGCAAACCTTCTGAAAATAAGGAAATGTGTCTGCTGTGGATCCTCCACATTACCTAACACAGTACTTGATACACAGGAGCGGGTGTTTGCCAAATATTTGTTTAAGTGATAAACAATTTAAACATTTAAGGATAAATGGCCTAGCTTTATCAGGACTATGATCCAACCCAGAGGTTCTCAAAGTGTCTGAGGACTGCTGGAGTGATCTCTGAGACCATTTCTTGGGATACATAAACTCAAAATGATTTTCATAGTAATAATAAAATGCTTTAATATCCAATACAGTAAATGTTAGTAGATATAATCCACAAACCCAAAAACTCTTTGGGAGATCTTCAATAAATTCTAAGAGTGCAAAAGAGAGACCAAAAAATTTGAGAAGCATTGGTTGAAATAAAGTTTGGGCAATACTAAAAATCACTTAATCTCTTTTTGTTAACCTCTCAATAAAATCACAACCATTTCTTACATCTTTCTGCCTTTCTTTGTATCCCTAGTGCTTAACACAGTGAATAGCATACAGTAAGTGCTTAATAAATGTTGGCTGACCAACTAGAAATTATAAGGAACAGACATGTTTATAAAACACAGTGAAAATACGTAAGAATTATGAGAGAAACTCCTTTTCCCAACATTCTTTCAGAGAAGAGACTAAAAAGATAAAATCAGACTACTCATAGAAAGATAACCTTTCAGAACTGACTAGAATAATGAAATAGATACTTTTCTGCTAAATTATCTTTAAACAAAAGTTCAGAATCATGAAAATATGTGGAAATTTTCCTAATCTATTCATTTCAAGGAACAAAGCTTCCCATTATAACAATATATTCCTTAAAACCTAAGCAGAGCAAAAAAAAAAAAAAAACTAAGCAGAGCAAAGACCAATTAACAATGGTTTCAAGGTTCTATTTTGTATAGCATACTTACTGGATGTTTAAGGGTACAGAGTTCATACAAAATGCATCCCAAGGACCATATATCACTGAAACATAAAAAAATTAAAGTTGCCAAATGATCATATAAATTAAGGTTATTCAGATACAAAAAGTTCTTTTTAATCCCTCTTTAAGAAGGACATATACTTACTATTAAAGCAATTTATTTTTAATTTAAGGAACAAAACAAGCATAACAGTATGAAAAAAAAGATCATTGCATACAAAATTTAAATCTAATTGAATATTTTGTTAACTGATATCCTCTAAAAACCTATACTGAAACATACTTAGCTTCAGTCTGGCCCCTATCAAGAGGAGTCTTAAGATGTCACTTTAATATTTAAAGAAGAACATTTACGAAATCTTAGATTCAAGGAACCTTAAAAATTGAAAGAGATCTTTATTGTTCTCCTAGTTCCACACAAAGTAGGAATCTCCCAGTAACTATCCCAGAGAGGTAATTAAGCTCATGTAATAGTAGGGAGATCACTAATTTTTTAAGGAAATTATTATGGGAAATTATTATACTACCAAAAAGATCTAACTTTTAGGAAATTCCTATATTAAACTTAAATAGTATCCCTATAATTTCTGCTCTTTGGTCCTAGATCTTTAGGGCTTCTGTAGCACCCCAAAAGAAGTCTACTTTCTCTTGAAAACCTTTCAAATTTTTACTTTTTTTTTTTCTGAGGCAATTGAGGTTAAGTGACTTGCCCAGGGTCACACAGCTAGGGAATGTCCTTTCAAATTTTTAAAGATTACTAGCATGCCATTTGGTACTTCCTCCAGGTCCCAAATCTTATCTTTTATGTGCTAAAAATCCCCCAGTTTCATCAAACATTTTTTAATATAACATAGTTTCTAATTTCTCACCAAGTTGGTCATTTTCCTCTAGCAGAGGGAATAAATACATTTTATTTTTTTTCTTTTTTTAATTTTCAATTTGAAATTCTTTCCTTTCCTCCATTCCCTTCCCTAAGAAGGCATTAAGAAAGCAAGAAATAAAATATCAATTATATATATGAAGCCACATAAAATGTATATCCACATTAATTAGCCATGTTGCAAGAAAAAAAATCAAGAAGAATAAATTAAAACAATATATCCCAATCTATATTCAGAGTATGTAAGTTCTCTGCATGGAGGTACATAGTTTTTTCATCATGAGTCCTTTGGAATTGTTGTGGATTATTTTATTGAGTAGAGTAGTTAAGTGTTTCACATTTGATTGTTAGTAGAGTACTGCTGTTATTAGGTCCATATAATATTCCCCTGCTTCTTTTCTGGAACCATCACAACCAGATACTACAACTTCTTCAGCTGTCTCTATAGATGGGCATCTCTTCAGTTTCCAATTCCTTGTCACCACCAAAAAGAGCTGCTACAAATATTTTTATACACATGGGTCCTTTCCTTTTTCTTTGATCTCTCTAGTGTCCAGATCTAGTATAAGTATTGCTGGGTCAAAAAGGTATGTGTGTGTGTGTGTATATATATATATATATATGTGTGTGTGTGTATATGGTATATTTATAGCCCTTTGGCTGTATCTTCAAATTGCTCTCCACAAGGGTTGAATCAATTCAAACTTTACCACAGTGCAGAAGTATTCATATTTTTTCCACATTCCTTCCAACATTTGTCATTTTACTTTTCTGTCAGATTAGCCAATCTGGCTAAACTCAGAGCCATCTCAGAGGATTTTTTAAAATTTGCATTTGTCTAATCAATAGTGATTTTTTTTTCATGACTGTTGAGTTTGGATTTTTTTCTTCTGAAAACTGCCTGTTAATATTCCTTGATCATTTCTCAATTGAGGAAGGATGCTTATCCTTATAAATTAAGCTTAGTTCTCTACATATTAGATCTTTATCAGAGAAAACTTGCTATAAAGCACACCACCAAAACCAGCTTCCTGCTTTCCTTCTAATTTTAGCTGCATTGGTTTTGTTTGTGAAATTTAATTTAATGTAATATAAACAAAGTCATCCATTTTACTTCTCCATGATCCTTTCTGTCTCTGGTTTGGTTATGTTCTCAACCTGGACTCTGTGAACTTGATTTAAAAAATAAATATGTGTGTGTATACACATGTGCATATATGCCATATACATAAGTATACACATATTATAGATATAGATAGATAGATAGATAGATAGATAGATCACTGCATTTCAATAGTTGGTTTCCTTTTTAATGGTGCAATTATTCCACAACTGTGTCTTTCTCCATTGTGGTTTTGATATTTAGAGGGTCAACATAAGAAATTAAATGGGAATTATGGGGAGTTTTGTGGAAGCTGCAGACAACATCCAAAGGCTGGCAGAGAACACAAAACCTATGACCAAATCCTTAACCCATATTTTATAATAAGGTAGTGGAAACACGCCATAATTGAAAAAGAAAACATTCAGACTTCTTCTCTGGTACAAAGGAAAAACCAAAAAATTTCACATGGATTTTCCAGATCTTGGGAGTGCCATGACCCTAAATCTTGTGATAGAAGGATAATTATATTTACTTTTTATACAATCAAAAATATAGATCTGGCAAAGAGTCCATAGGCTTTACCAGGTTACCAAAAAGATGAAAAAACATGTTTTCTCTTTTTGTCAGATGGGCGAATCACATACCTTTTATTGTTATAAGGCATATTTTCCCAGATTTCTGGAGGCACATAATAAGGTGTTCCCACATATGTACAAGCATATGCCATAGGCCTGAAGGAACAATGAGAAATGATGTTTTTCAGACTGTTACTGAATGGCAGATGTTTTGGTCACTGAATCTCCCAGAGAAAACTACATACTTGGAGAGAAGTCGGGCTGATCCAAAATCTCCCAATTTTACGTGTCCATTTTGGGTGAGGAAGACGTTCTGCATTAACAAAAAGAAAAAGCATATCAGATTGTCCCTTAAACAAATACTCTATTGTTCATCAAAAAATAGGCATCCCCAACCGCTGCAGGAAAAAGGATCTAATTTCCACCTCTCAGAGACCTTGCGTTCAGTAGTAGGGAGAATAGAAGTGTGTTAGTTAACAGTAACATCTCTGTGCAGAACTGGAAACTGGGAGTAACCGATGAATCCTGGCAAAGACTGTGGGCTCAGTAGGGTATAGGATGACTGGGAGATGGGACTGTCCCAGTGTCACCCTATTTAATATACTTATCAAGCAAGGTTTTTAGGCAAGACAGACCTGCCAGGTAAAGCTTCATTCAAGTTGGAGAAACCAGATAGGAGATGCTAAAATTCCTTTAGGATAAAATGGAGAGGTAACAAGAGAAGGTCAGGAAGTTTTTCTAGCTCCACATTTTTGGTATTTTCAAAAACATTTCTTAAAATTATTTTTTAAATTTTAAGTAGTGTAGACAACTAGGTAGCAACATGAAGAAAGTACTGAAGTTAGAATCAGGATGACCTGAATTCAAAACCAGCTGAGGTCTGAAGGAACAGTTTAGATGTGTTTGAGGCTGGGTCTTTCTCCTGCATAAATGTTAATGGTTAAAGAGTGTTGAGAGGGAGCAGAGAGAATTTTCTAAGCCTATCTGTGGCTCTCACTCCTGCTGCTCCAGAATTCATGGAGAGCTCTGTAGCAGACCCCTGAGGTAATGGCAATGTAGCAGACCCCTAAGGTGATGGCAATGTAGCAGACCCCTAAGGTGATAGCAATGTAGCAGACCCCTAAGGTGATGGCAATGTAGCAGACTCCTGAGGTGATGTCAAACTCAGTGGAGGGATACCCCCTGGAATTTCACCAGCTGAGCTCTCACCCAGCTTCCTATGCTTCTGGAAGGTAACAAGAAGGGAGAACAGAATGTTTCTAAAACATCAGATAAGGGGGGGGGGGCAGTAATAAAGCATACAATATAAAGTCATTCGGTCCTTAGGAGTAAATACTTGATATTAATCATTTTCCTCAGAAGCAGAATAGGACAGGGGAAAAGTACGGTTCAAGGAGTCAAAACAACTGGATTCTAATTTTTAACTTAACATTGTGAGCTCTTTGAGGGCAGGTTCTGTCTTTTGCCTGTCTTTGCAACCCCAGCAATCAGCCCAATGCCTAGCACATAGTAGGCACTTCATGAAAAACAGACTGACCAACTAGTTCTGGCTGTGCAGCTGTATGATATGGAACCAGTCACATAATCTCTCTCTGAACTACAGTTTCTGCAATTATAAAAAGGAAGTGTTAATTCCTGCCCTGTAAACCTCAAAAGGTGGTTGTGAGCTGCAGATAATATAATTTATGGGAAAGCATGTTGGCAAGTGCTATTATTATTGCTATTTTATGGGAAGAAGAGGTTAACTGGGTGGGAGAGCAACGCAGACCTGAAATGGGAACAGGAATTCATCTCTGAAGTGGGAAAAGTTTACAAGAGAGGATGAGATCGGTTTAATTTCCTTCCTCTTTCCCTCCTTCTCTCTGTTGTTCCCTCTTTTTCTTACTTTTATCTCTTCCTCTCTCCTTTTTTCCCTTCTATCTCTCCCTTTCTTTTTCTTCCCTTTTTCCTTTTTCCCTTCCTTTCTCTTTCCTCCTCTTCCTTCTTCCTTTTGTGCTTCCCTCCTTTTCTTCTTTCTATCTTTCCCTTCTGGCTTTCCTTTCTTCTTTTTTTCCTTCCTCCTTCCTTCCCTTCTTCCCCTCCTTCTCTCTGTTCTTCCCTTCTTTTCTTCCTTCCTTTCTTCTTTTTTCCCTTCCATATCTCCCTCCTTTCTTCTTTTCCTTTTTTCCTTCCTTTCTCTTTCCTTCTTTCCCTTCTTCCCTTTTTGCTTCCCTCCTTTTCTATCTTCTATCTCTCCCCTCCATCCTTCCTTTCTTCCTTCCCTTCTTCCCCTCCCTCTATTCATCCCTCCTTTTCATTTTATCCCTCCCTCTCTTTTTTCCCTTCCATCTCTTCCTTCCTTTTCTTTCCCTTTTTTCCTTCCTTTCTCTTTTCTCCCTTCCCTTTTTCCCTTTGTGCTTCCCTCCTTTTCTTCTATATTTCCCCTCCCTCCTTTCCCTCCTTCTATTCTTCTCTCCTTTTCTTTCTTCCCTCCCTCCCTCCCTCTTTTCTTCCCTCCTATTTCTCCCTTCCTTCCTCTTTTCCATCTTTCCCTCCCTCCTTTTTTCCTTCCTTCTGTCTACACTGGGTCTCCCTATTCTGGCTAGGCTGGAAGTACAAGGACCACTCATAGTTTTGATCTCATTCCAGTTAGCACAGTAGCTTTATCCTTCTCCATTTCTGACCTATAACTGATTATTCCTCATTTGACAACCTAATGGTCTCCTGTTCCCCAGGACTTACTATATTAATGCCAAATTTGTGTTTAGCCCACTGCAGCTCAGAACTTTTGAAAGATCTACCAGCCTCAGGCTCTCTTGTACCTGAGAACACAGGAATATACACCAGCAGGCTCATCTCAATTTTCTTTCAATGGGACAAAGTCAAAAAGGTGTTACTGAAGTCTTTATGTCTTGTTGTTCAGTTGTGTCTGATTCTTCATGACCCCATTTAGGGTTTTCTTGGCAGAGATACTAGAGTGGCTCACCATTTCCTTCTCCAGCTTATTAAACAGGGTTAAGTGATTTGTACAGAGTTATATAGCTAGTAAGTATCTGAGGCTAGATTTCAGCTAAGATATCTGACTCCAGGCCTGGCACTCCATTCACTGTGCCATCTAGCTCCACAAAGGTAAGTCTCTCTGCTTCCTTTATTCTACGCAGATGACAGAGTGAATTAGGTGACTTCGCTCCTAAGGTATACATTAAGAGATGTACCCCATGTTCCAAACATAACTGAAGAATGATTATTCTAGTCTGTTATAAATATCAGTATCTTTCTGTGCTTACATGCTCCAAGGGCTTTAAAAGGTTCAGAGAACTATTTGTCCTTGCCAAATTGCTTATCTTATTACTTCATAGCCTTCACTAATGTTCTTATCAGTAATAATAATAATAATCAGTAATAATGTTATGGATTATTATATGAAAAGACTCCCTCTTCTGATTTGCTACCTTGATAATGCTATATATAAAGAGTCTACAGACTCTAAGCAAGCCCTCATCTACAGAATAGAATATAAGGACTTCATGTTTAAAATGGCTGAGGCTGCTAGAAGACTAATATCTAATTAAGTCATCTCTTTGTTTCAGTTGAGATGGAATACTACTTACTGCCCTTCCTACCTCACACTGATGCTCTGTGAATAAATTGGGTAGGAATATAGGAAAGCACTTTGAAAAGTTAAGAATAGTACACAATTATAAGAAACTGTTATAGTTTTAATAAGTGGCATGCTTAACTAAAATGTTTAATCCAAGTTCATCTATAAGCAGGAAGATATTTGCAAAATAAATGATATAAAGTCCTCAAACTATTCAAAGAGACTAACATTTCCAGGCAGAACTAATTTTTTTTAATTGAAAAATTTTTTTTAAAATCCACTCACCTTGGACTTGATATCTCTATGTAACACCCTTTTTTTGTGAATGTGATTCACTCCCAGACACATCTGTGTAAACCAGTGAAGTATCTGTGAGGAAAAGATATTTAAAATCTGATTCATAGAGTACTTTTTTCTTAACAAATTTTTCAAAAATCCATTTATGTTGTATTTTCAGAACTTGGGCAAATTAAAATACTGTAAAAATTAAAATATGAGAAGAGGCATGATGATGTAGAGAGCTGACTTCAGAGACAGAAAATATGATTTATAGACCTATAACCTCTCAGTGCCTTTGGGCAATCAAAGGGGGCTACAAAGGCAGAACAGGTACTAATCTCCATCAATAAGGGAATTTCTTCTGCCAAAGAAATCAGAAAACCAGGATCATCATCATCATCATCACCATCTTATCTTTAACAGCACCACTACCATCATGACTGTGATCATCTCACCACCACCACCATCACCATCTCCATCATTAACATCATCTTATCATACCATCATCATCATCATCACCAATATAGGATTGTGGATCTAATGTTACAAGGAATCTCAGTAGCTAGCTAGTCTAACTCTTCATTTTGCAGGGAAAAAAACCTGACGACAAAACAGGTTACCTAGGTGATCTTGGGAAAGTCTCTTAATGTCAGAAGCACAATTTGAACACAAAGCTCACACAAAGCACAAAGTAGGTGCTTTTTTCCGACTATACCACAATGCTTTGCCATCACCATATGTCAGAAAACTAAAAGCTCATCTGTTAAAATATTCAGACATGGAGAAAAAACACCAAACTCACATGTGATTATCTTACATGCGATGACAATCACTACTTCCTTTTAAGACTTTTGTTTGTTTTTCTTTCATTTGACCGAATCCAAATAGTTCTGAGATGCCTATTTGGTATTACCATTCACAGAAACATAAACTATACTTCAATAATATGAAATGCATAGCATAAATACAATAAACATAATTTCATTGCTATTCTGGGAATTTAATAATCACTTTCATCACCAGTTTCTTCAATTTAACATTTTTCTCACATTTTAAAGACATATGTCTTTATAAAATCTCCTACATTATAGTGCCCTAGCACGCCATGACAAATATAAGCTAACTAAATGGATTTCCTTTTTACTCTATTATTCTATGAAAGTTTGATTAATTCATATCAGTCTATGTATTTGTTAAGTGCCCACTATATATAAGATTATGTTTTATATGTACATATGTATGCAAAGAACAAAAGATACAAAGGACGCAAAGAACATTTATGATATAGGCCATGGTTGCTTTCAGGGAGCTTACATCTAACTGAAAACATTGAACAGAGGGCAGCCAAATTAAGTGCAAATGAGACATTTAAGAAAGTGGTCTCTTACCGTATCCTCAGGGAATAATTTTCCTCTTTGATATTTAATCTTTTGCATCAGATCACCTTCATCACAATATTCCATCACAATATATAGGTGTCCATCAGCTTGAATAAATTTAAGATTCCTTAGTTATTCCATAAACAATAATATTCAGAAATGAGGATACTAGTATGTAAGAATGAAATAAATTGATATTTACCTTCAAATGACTCTTTAAATGCAACAATATTGGGATGTTTCATTTTAGCCAATAAAATGGCTTCCTTCCTAGAGTTCTTTACATCAGAGGAAGACTAGAAAATATAATTTTAAAAGTATGATTCTATAAATATAATCACAAGATGTTCAGTAATTATAATTCACAGTAATAAAGTACAACAATTATATTGATAGAAAAAAAATGCTGCAAAAGGGAATAAAATGACTCATTACATTTGGTAAATATTTTTGCAAGGACTGGGAATCACAGATCTCTCAACTTTGCAGTCAAAGCTCTTTCTCGTATGATGCCCTCATATAATGCATTTATATTCTTTAACTAGTTTAGAAACACAGAGCTAATTTAAATGACTTTACACTAATCCACTTATGAGGTCTCCTATGAATTTAATACAGTAGGTGTAAGTGCTGTGACCTGCATAATAAAATCATAATTCATATTTATATTGAACTTCATGAAGTTGTACAAATATTATTATCTCTAGGAACAGGCTCAGATTAAATTATTTGCCTTTGATAACATACCTAGGAAGGGTCAAGGCAGGAACTTAAAGGGGTCACAGGTCAATACTAGAACTAGAGCTGGGAAAGGAAAGTATAAAACCTTCATTTTTTAGATAAAACCCTGAGGCCCAGGGAGGTCAAATAAACTATATAAAGTCACTACTACATAAGTATGTAAGGTAGGATTGCAGCCCAGCTTCTTTAACTCCAGAACCAATACTCTTTTTGCTATACCATGGGAGTGATACTCTGACTCCAAGTCTGGAAGCAACCTGTGGTAAACTGTGCGCTTTAGATAGAATTAACCCATCACACTCTCAACCTCTGGGGTCTTCCCTGCAATAACCAACCAGTGTGTTTTCAGAAAAACATGAAGTAATTTTTAATAGCCTGAGCACTACATAAAGGGAAAAGGAAATAATAATGATAATAATAATATTAATAAAATCTAGAATTTATATAGTCTGCAAAGCACTTCATGGATATATAGTGTCCCAAATGTCTTAGTAAAGTTATAAGTTATTAAAGCCTAAAACTGCCCTAAAATATTTGAGACAGCCTATATTAGCTCATTTGACTCTCACAGCAATCCTGGGAAGATAAATGCTAATATTGTCCCCATTTTATAGATGATGAAATTGAGGCTCATAAAAGTTAAGTATCTTGCCCATGATCACAAAACTCTAGAAAATATCAGGGGCACTGAAGCAAAATTTGGACTTGGGTCTCCTGATTCTATCTACTGTGCCATCCTGGTGTATAAATATATACCAAAATATATCTGCGTACACACACATATATTTCTGTATGTACACAGTTATGCATATAAAAGCATCCCAATATCCAACATTAATGATTTAGGATTCTGTATTTCGTGTTTTACATCTTGTTTCATTTGTTCCTTTCATGTAGATAATAGAGAATTAGCTAGACACTATATAGCATGCTGGTATTTAGCACAGCAACAAGAACATGCAAAAGAAAATGTTTCCCATAAAGTACTCTAATATCTTCTTAGGAGAGAGATGTAAAACGTATATGTTATAGCTTACCATTATGAATCTGGCAGTGATTGCATATTAATAGTCTTACACTAACAAGATATGATATATATAATAAAATGTCATCAAATACATATTATAAATCCAAGTACAGTAAAACACCATTATAAAATACTTCCCATATTCTAATTCCTTTATGCTGTGGGTCAAACACACCACCCCATTATATCAGGACAAAGTCTATAGAGAATAACTACGTGCTCTCCTTGCCCACACACTTCAAGATCACAATAGGGTGGTGCTATTGGGCAGCCCATGTACTGAATGTCCTCTTGCAGCAAATTTCTGAAAGGTCAAGACACAGGACAATTGGCACAAAGATGGTCATCTGCACTTTTGTAGGGAGCACCTACACTGATGAGATCATATATCCAGAAGACTTCTAGCTTATTTTTTTACATGCCATTTCCAGGAGGAATTACATTTGAAAAATATTTGCCAAAAATTTCACAAATCTCCAGGTAAATTTAGGAATTCTTATAAATTATTCTCACTTATGTCCATAACCATTCAAAGCCAAATAATTTTTTCCCCTCATCTGTTGGTTTTATTACCACACTATGCCAGTTCAGCTCATAGAAATTTTATATGAATAAGGTCTAGGAATAGTTATGGGAAATATCAAAATGTAGGGTCAGTTAGGTGGTAAAATAGACAAAGGACAAGTCTATAGTCAGGAAAATCTGAGTTCAAATCCAGCTTCAGGTACTTACTAGCTGTGTAACTCTGGAAAAGTCACTTAATTCCATTTACCTCAGTTTCTTTATCTGTAAAATGAACTGGAGAAGGAAATAGCAAACTACTTCAGTAGGCAAACAGTGTGTGACTTGACCAGGGTCTCACAGTTATTAAGTGTCTAAGACAGGATTTGAACTCAGGAAGATGTCTTCCTGGATCCAGGTTGGCACTCTACCCACTGTGCTACCTAACTGCCCACCTTCATGTTATATAGCTAAGGAAAAGGAGATCCAAGCCAGTTAAAGTTACTTTGCCAAAGTCACAAAACTGGGCCCTCTGGTTCCCAGTCTGGTAGGATTTTGCATGATGTCAAGGCTTCTGCTTGTCCTTTGACCAAAGACAGACTTTATTTGAAAAGAGATATATGCCAGGAGCCCCAGCTTTGCCTAGTACAAGAAAGATTTACATGCTATATTTCAGATAAAAATGGAAGCTTTAAAAAGAGGGAAAGAGAAGAAAATAAAGGTACCAGAATTCAGCCAGATCAAATCATTTAAGGTCTCTTCAGGGTACTGTGACTTTCTTCCATCTCAGATAATACAACCTTGTTTTCTTCTTTCTCATAAATCATAAAACTTAAGAACTGGATTGGAATTACATTTTGTGATTAAGTAGTCAAGTCCCTTCTATAAAACCAGAATACTGAGGCCTACAGAGAAGAAAATGACTTCCCCAGCATTAAAAAGGGGGGAGGGAGTAAGAGTTAAGGAACCCATCACTTTCCACTAACACACCCCATGCTGCCTCCCTTAGACTTTCTCTATCTGATCAGATACCACTTAAATAAGTGTATTAACCCTGCACTTAACTTTTCAACATAATGAGAAGGCTAGTGACAGCAGGTCACCTTCATACAGCATACACTTTGGTTCTCAAAGCACTTTTGCCAATATTAGGAAATTCTTGGGTTTTGATCATTCTTTTTGTCTCCTGCTACGGCTGAAACACTGTGCAAAGTAACAATGGTGGTCTCTTCAATAAGTTGTGTAAAGGCCACTTTGTAACCATCTACATCCAAGATGATGACTCATTGTTTTTAAAGAAATAGCATATATACAACATTTTTTTTTAACCTTGACACTCATCCTGGGTGCTATTATAAATCTGATTCAACATAAGCCCAAGGGAGTATGTGCCCTTCCAAATCTAATGACACACTGAGAGTTCCATTTCTTAAATGGTTACCTTAGGAAGCCTTATTTCCTTCATCGCATAGTTCTGGTTGCTGTTTTCTTGTCTAACTAAAAGAGCCCGGCCGAAGGAACCCTCCCCAATCACTTTCAGTATTGTGTAGTTATCCATGATGAAGCAGGAGTTGACCTTGGTGAAGGTTACATTTTATAGATTAGTCTCCCAAATCTTGCAGACTATTTAGAAACAACAAAATTAACTCAGGTTAAATTAAACAAACAAACAAACAAACAAATAATAGTCAAGTATGACCCCTTTTGGGTGGAAAAATCGCCAGACCTGGGGTCAAGAATACCAGAGTTCAAACGGGATCTCGTACTTCACTGAATCTGGTTTGTTTCAGTTTTTGCACATACAAAATGAGCTGGAAAAGGAAATAGTAAACCTCTCCAGTACCTTTGCCAAAAAAAAAATTCAAATGGCATTACAAAGAATCAGATATAACTGAATAGCAACAACATGATCCCTATTATAAGGTAAAATTATCTTGAATGTAAGAAAACTGCTCCAGAAATTTTAAATATGACCAAAAAAAAAAAAAAGTAGTGAAACTGCAAATCATTTTTCTTCAAGGTTAAGTTCAATTTTTTTTTTTTTTTAAATTTCATGTGATCCATTTTCTATTAGAATTTAGAGATACTGCCGGGGACTGGACCTGTGATTCTGCTGGCATAGGAAGCTCCCGGTCTCAATCCAATAAGCATTTATTATGCACCTACTATGTGCAAAGCAATATGTAGATGCTGGGAATATACAAACTGAAAAGCAGTTCTTGTTCTTTTGAGGATCCATTCCGTTGGGGGGAAAATATATAAACAAATCAAGTTTGTTTATATACATGATAATTTGAGGAAGGAAAGAGTATGAAAAAATAGGAATTCATGGATGACTTTCCCCAAGAAGTGGCACATAAACTAAGTCCACAGGACTCTCACAGAGATGAGGAGGAAGAGAAGGGGAAATTGGCATTGGTACACTAAGCCTATACAAAGGAATAGACGTGGGAAATAGAAACCCAAGTTCAGGAACAGCAAGTAGAGTCATTTGGCTAGAATATAGGATAGGCAAAAGGTAGTAGTAATGTGCAATAAACTTAAGAGATTTTAGGAAAATTCTCAGAAAAATATATGTAATTTTATTTTATTAAGGACTAATCAGCCAACCAATAGAATTTTCCTATGTATTCTGAGGCAAATTTATCAATGCACAATGATCAAGGGTTACATACCCACTAACAACTTTTGATTTGGGGAACAATCATTAATTTTACTTAGCTTTTTCAGAAGTTGGCAACAATTCTAGGAATTAATAATAATAGAGGGAAATGTCTATTACTGTCACTCTAACATTCACTTTAACCTTTCAAATGGAACATTAATAGAATGAGGGCATATGGGACTTAGAACCAAAAACTCTAGAATTCGAAGGACCTTCAAGAGTCATGAATTCAATATCTGGCCCAGTGAAGGAAGTCCCTTTAGATAATCCCGGGGGTTGGATTGTAACATCCCTAACGATTACATTAACTTCCTCACAAGGTGATCTTCACCAATCAAATAGTTCCAAAATTTTTTATACTTAATTAATCCCCCTCTAATTTCACCCAATATTTGCTAATTCTATCCTGTGAGAATTAAGACAGAATAAATTGAACCCCTCTTCGACAAGGCAGTTCTTAAAATATTTGAAGCTATTTATATAATGCACTAATTTCACATTTTAAGGCTCCAGCCTTAGCCTTGAAATCTTTTCTCTTATTACTGAGCTTGACGATTTTTAGGGGGGAAAATTCCTTACCATTCCATCATATGCTCTTACCATTAGATAAATATAAAATTGCAAATGCAAATAAAAGCTAATGGCCAAAGGAGATGGAGAAAGGGGCGTGGACCTGCTTGCGTGCGCTGAAGCTTGCACCTTACCTCTCAAAGCGGGGTTATGTGGTCCGCTGAGGGGAACCGCGTAGAACGCTTAAGGCTGTTCAGGAAAACTTACGGGATTCTTACCCTTTTGCATCACTGTTCAAAGGACCACCGCTAATTCACCAAACACTACTTAAAAAAATAATAAACAAACAAGAAACCCTCGGGTTTCACTGAGACGTGCAGATAGTCGCGGCGGCCGCGTCTAGCAGAGCTCACAGGTGCCAAAGTTAAAGGGCTCACTCCTGCGGGGGTTGCTTGGAGCGGGGCGTGGGGGAGGGCGGGAAGGCTGGCTGCAGCAGCAGCGCAGATCGCAGATCGGACGCGGGGAGGTTGGCTACATCTGACCTGCCTAGCCAGGAAGTGCAGGGCGCGCGCTCCCACCCCTTTGTTTCCCCCGGGAGAGCTCCAGCGGCCCTAAGCCGAGAGCTGCAGAGCTCAGCTTTTCCTCCCCACTCTCCCAAGGAGGCAGTCATTATGTACCCTCACGCATCTGCAGCCCCGGAGCTTCCCCAAGGCCGGCGACCCGGTAGCCCCTGGCAGCGCTCACGCAGAACGTCCCCAGCTGCGGAGAGACACCTCCAGGTCCGCCAACAGGGCGCGGAGGCGGGAACAGAAGCACCCAGTAGAAATGGGCACAATACTAGTGCGGCCGGGCCCTCGATGAATTGGCTTTGTGGTTTTCGGGTCAAAACCAAAAGCGGGAGGGTACTTGTCTTTGAACTAGGACTCCAGAATTCCGTGCTGGGTTTAAAGAAGTTGCTTTGTGTTGTTGCTCAAAAATACCAAATGCCTTCGTAATGTACGGAGTACATTAGTAGCATTGATGTTGAATGTTTTAATTGTTTATTACTGTTGAAGTGTGAGAAATGAGGGTTGAGAGATTCTCTGTGGCAAAAATGGGTTTTATTACAGTGAGAAAACTACTTTCCAGCGAGCCAGGTCCAAAAAGGAAGATTCGGAGTTCAGAGTGGTCCTTTGATTTAGCCTTCTGAGGCTTGAGGCTGGGGAGATTAAGGACTAATTTCTATGGAGGGCGATAGTGATTATGCCCGAGGCCAAGATCTCCAATTGACTAGGTAGAGATCCCATCTCCCGAGTTTCCCTAAGAACTGGAGGATGGGGACCCTCCCAGAGGCCAGGAGGGGTTTCAATTCAGGGCTTTTCCAACCCTCCCTCCCCACGATTGAGGGGGACACAGTTTACATCATTACCACTAATAATAATAATTTGTAAATAGTTCAATGTAGTGGGAACTATCAGAGCTCCTGTTCAATTAAATGAGTGGCTAAGGCAATAAACATTTATTAAGCTCCTACTATGTGCCAAGCTGTGCTAAGTGCTGGGGAATCAAAGAAAGGCAAAAGACAAGGAGCTCACAATCCACTGGGGGAGACAACATGTAAATTACTAAATACAAACAAGTTCTGTACAAGATAACTAATGTGAAATTACAGGAAATGGATCTTGGTCAGAAGCAGAGAACTCTGGTGGAACTAATCCCATAGTTAAATGTCACTGCTTCACTCTCAGATGAGAAACCAAACTATCACAGGTGAAATTTTTTCCATGAGTGGAAGTATAGTATTTTCACTTTTTTGTTTGTTTCTTTTTTCTCATGTTTTTTCCCCCTTTTAGTCTGACCTTTCTTGCACATGACAAATTTGGAAATATGTTTAAAAGGATATTTAAATCTATTTAATCTATATCAGATTACTTGTTGTCCTGAGGAAAGAGAAAGTTAGGAGGGAGGGAGAAAAATCTGAAACACAAAATTTTATAAAAATGAATGCTGAAAACTATCTTTTCGTGTATTTGGAAAAATAAAATGCTATTGGGCAAAAAGAAAAAGAAAATTTTCCCACAGGATTCCTGCAGAACATAGAGGAATTCTGCTATAATCTCTGCAGTGCACAGAGCAGCAGTCCACATAGCAATCTGGCTTTACTCCAATATAGGACAAACAGGCTAGCTCAAAACTAAGGTAGTGAATAAAAAGGATTGTCTTGCCACAGGGAAAGCCCAGTTGAGGTCATGCGTATTATATCACTTGTAGGGATCCCACTCAGCACAGTTTCAGGATATTCTCCAGCATCAGGTAAGAAGGGGTAAAGACAGCTGTGGTGGGAAAAGATCCAAGGCTAAGGTTTGACAAAGACAAAATCTTTGATGAGATTCAAAAGAAAAGGATAATGTAGAATTGAACTGGTCTGCCAGTTTCACTTAATCAAAATTACCTACTTCTCTTCCTTATTTAGTGAAGAATACAACTTTTCACATATCTGCAAAAGGCATATGATCTACTCGTAATTTTTTACAGATATGATCTCTGAGAATAGGATCCTGTATGAAATGTATTGTGGGATATGGTATTGAATGAAATGGGAAACTGAGGACTTCTCAGAATAATGACTGTGAGAGATTGGTGTGCTTTTTCATTGGGAATTGCTAACTAGAGCACTTCAGGAAGGGATTAAGTACGGCTTTTTAGAATATAAAGGCAGACAGGACTTTGATTGGGAATCCTATTTGCAAAAGGTCTGGTAAATATCTGTGATAAGTGAGCCGCAGATACCTTGTTGTGGTGATTGGCAGGTCCTGGGTATGTGTGTCTTTCTCTGTCTATAAAAGATCTGTTCAAACTAGCAACGCCGTTGTCCTGGAGGAGAATGATCTTCCAGAATTTTGCGAGATTCTAATAAACTTCTAATCTTCACTCTGAGAGATCTCTGAGTAATGATTTTGAGTCCGGGGTTGCATTTTTATCCCACACAGCTTTTGGGGCTTGTCCAGGATAAGTGCCTGGTAAGGGAACGATCCTTGCTAGGTTTTGGAGACATAATGGCACCAAGGACCCTTTTGTCCCCATCTCCGAAACAGACACCAATCTCCTCTATACTGAGCAAAAATACCCGATAATAGAGACTCAGTGAAGATAGAAGCAGAAGTAAGCCTGCTGTGTGTAAGTTGAATTGAGCTCGTGGTCAGGAAAACTTGTGTACGTAACCTAAGGTAAGCCTCAGAAAGTTTGGGAATCATTGGCGGCCGAGAATAGCTCTCCTAAAATTAAGGTGTGTTGTTAGTCTGTGGAGGATTCCAGAGAAAAGACTTCCCCCCCCCCAATAAGCTCTTAGGTGACCACTGGTAAAAGGGTGACCTTTTATGGAGGGATTAGAATTATGAGGAAAGTGCAGTCTAGTCCTCAAAACCAGGATCCAGGTCTGGGAATACCAGCCTAAAGTCCATTAGGGATTGAGATGTTAGCAAACTAAAAGGGGAAGAAGTAAGGAGAATGATAGAGCCTTGCTCCTTTGTTTGGGCTGTACAAGATCAGGGTGGAGGAGTAATTAGGCCTAAATGGGAAAAGTCCCTTCAATCCCGAGGAATTGGGATATGAAAATCTCTGGCTTCCAGGGACAAAGGCCTGGCTGTTCTGGAGCCAAGCCAAAGAGGCAGAGAAAATCCCACCCCACCCCTGGGATTCTTTAACTGCTATACCTCCACCTCCTAGCCACAGGCAACTCCATTGAGGAGGCTGAGTTAGCAGAAGAAAGCCAAAGTACTTGAGGAAACCTTCAGGGAATACTTAAAATCAATCAGTAATGGAGAACTATGGGGGTGTTGCCAAACTGTTCAGTTTCTGGGACCCAATATCTATACATAGAGGGAATTAATTTGAAAAAGAGAGACTTTCCCATAGGCCCAACTCTGGCCAAATTTGGAACTTTGGGAAAGTCCATTAGAATAATAGTTGGGGAGTTTGATAATTGGTCACTAGAGAGTGAAGGTAGAGCAAAGATAGTTTCTCTCTCCCCCTCCTCCCCCCTTTCAAGCTCCCTGACTGCAGCAGGGAATTCGGGGCCTGGGAGAGGGAAAGAAACTATGCCCAGTCAGTTTAGTGAAGAGTAGTTTTTATATTGGGATTGTTTCCATGTTGGTGCTAGGCTTAAAATGTTTGTGGTTTTCAACTTGTGCTTAATTTTAACCTGTTTGTGCTAATTTGAAAGAAAAAGGAAGAGAAAAAGTTTAGCAGTTTTTAAACCCTGGCTGAGAGAGAGAGAGAGAGAACAATAAAGTCTTATCTAATTCAAGATGCTGCTCTGCCTGGGGGAGGTAAGAGAGAGAGAACAAAGGAAACTGATATTGATTAGCTTTTAAAAATTTGGGAAAACTTTCTGGGAATCAGTTTAAAATGTGTGTGTACATATATATGTGTGTGTGTGTGTGTATGCACATGTATATATATACAACCAAATGGTAATCCAGTTTGTTTGCAACATTTAATTGGAATTTTAGAAAATTTACTTAAGTGGGAAAAAGCTATATCCTTTTTGGTTTATTGGTCTATTGAATTTTGGGGAACTTAGTTTTTAAATTCTGAAATTGTGGGAAATAATTATTGTTGCCTGGTACATGTTAGATGTGTTTATTCTGGGTATGAGATCTTAGGAATTTGTTTGAATAAATTTATCTTTTAGCATTGAAAGAGAAATTTCTAAAAGCTGTATGTGATTTGAGTTAGTTTAATAATAGCTTTTTCAAAAGATCCTGATAACTCATGTTACCTTCTGAAACATATTTTGGGTAATTTGTAAGCATTATAGGTTGTGTTTTAAATTCTGTCATGCTGAACATGTGTGTGTTTTATGGAGTTATTTAACTGTTCACTATATTGTGAATCTTAAAGTTTAAAGTTATGAAGCAAGTGGAAATGGAGAAGAGTCAAGTTAAAGAAAAAAAAAAGGGAAAGGTGATTTAAAGAAATGGGATAAGGAAGATAGATTTGTAGAAACAATTGACTGGTTTGGGTGACTTCAGTGGGGGTGTTGAAGAGAAAGAGACAGGAAGGAATCTTCTCCCTTCCCCAGCACTGCCTACTTCTTTAAGAGATGAAAGGAGCGCACCAGCCCTGAAGTCAGGAGGACCAGAATTCAAATCTGGTCTCAGACACTTAACACTTCCTAGCTATGTGACCCTTGGCAAATCACTTAACCCCAATTGCCTCAGCAAAAAGAGAGAGAGAGAGAGAGAGAGAGAGAGAGAGAGAGAGAGAGAGAGAGAGAGAGAGATGAAAGGAGCAATTAGCATCTGGGGTTGAGAGAGATGGAAAAGGGAAGGGAGATTTCCTTATGAGGCTGGGGCCTGCCTTTGGCTGGCAGATTAGATTTTGGGGGACATGGCACTCTAAAAGTTAGCTATGAGAAGTAGTAGTCTGGAAGCATGGTGTAGTTGAGAGAAATGCCATGTGGAGGGGGGGAAAGGGCGGCCACGTGGGAAGAGCCTTCCCCAGGTGACAATCTAAGTGTGGTATAGTCACTTTTTAACAAACTGCAGCTCTTTGCTGATTGAAATATTAGTTGATTATATTGTTTAAAGAACAGCCTAAATTTACATGGTGTTAATTACTTAATTTTTTTTTTTTTTTTTTTTTTTTTTTTTTTTTTTTTTTTTAGTTTGTAGATGCTCTAAGAGGTTTGTTGGAATCCTAAGTTTTCTGAAAGCCATTTATTTCTACTAAGTTATCCCATCTGCCTTCAGCAAATTGCTTGATGTTTATCTGGGTGCATGATGGTCTCCTTGTTTAAGGAATATAACTACAAAAACCTAGAACAGGATTTCAATCTGATCTGATAGGTTTGGGGCTGCTTCCAAAAGGTTTGTAGGGACTCCTAAATTGGAGGAAGTTGACTTAATAATTTCTCCATTCTTAAAAAGAGATTATTAATGCTAACTCTGAAAGATCCTTTTATGTGGAAATAGGATATTCTGTATGAGTTATTTATTTATTTATTAAAAGCTTTTTATTTACAAAACATGAGTGATTCTTCTACATTGACCTTTGCAAAACTTTTTTTTTTGTTCCAAGCCTTTCCCCTCCTTCCCCCTCCCACCCCCTAGATGACAGGTAATCTAATACATGCTAAATATGTTAAATTATATGACAAATCCAATATATGTATACATATCTATAGTTATCTTACTGCACAAGAAACATCAGATCTAGAAAGAGAGAAAAAAAGCAACCTAAGAAGGAAAACAAAATGCAGAGAAATATTCACAGAAAGCGTTAAAATGCTGTGATGTGGTCCATACTCAGTTCCCACAGGCCTCTCTCTGGATGTATATGACTATCTTCATCCCTGAACAATAGGAACTGGTTTGAATCATATCATTGTTGAAGAGAACCATGTCCATCAGAAATGATCATCGTATAGTTGCCATATACAATGATCTCCTGGTTCTGCTCATTTCACTCAGCATCAGTTCATGCAAGTCTCTCCAGGCCTCTCTGAAATCGTCCTGCTGGTCGTTCCTTACCGAACAATAATATTCTATAACATTCATATACCATAATTTATTCAGCCACTCTCCAATTGATGGGCATCCTTTCAATTTCCAGTTTCTAGCCACTACAAAAAGGGCTGCCATAAACATTCTTGCACATGTGGGTCCCTTTTCCTCCTTTAAGATCTCTTTGGGATATAGGCCCAGTAGAAACACTGCTGGATCAAAGGCTATGCTTTTTTGAGCATAGCCCCAAATTGCTCTCCAGAATATTTGGATCCATTCACAGTTCCACCAACAATGTATCAATGTCCCAGTTTTCCCACATCCCCTGCAACATTCATCATTATCTTTTCCTGTCATCTTAGACAATCTGACAGGTGTGTAGTGGTACCTCAGAGTTGTCTTAATTTGCATTTCTCTGATCAATAGTGATTTGGAGCACCTTTTTATATGACTAGAAATGGTTTCAATGTCTTCATCTGAAAATTGTCTGTTCATATCCCTTGACCATTTGTCAATTGGAAAATGGCTTGAATTCTTATATATTTGAGTCAATTCTCTATATATTTTAGAAATGAGACCTTTATCAGAATCTTTGGATGTAAAAATATTTTCCCAGTTTACTGCTACCCTTCTAATCTTGTCTGCATTCATTTTGTTTGTACAAAAACTTTTTAACTTGATATAGTTAAACTTATCTATTTTGTGATTAATGATGACCTCTAGTTCTTCTTTGGTCACAAATTCCTTCCCTCTCCACAGGTCTGAGAGGAAAACCATCCCACATTGTTCTAATTTGTTTATAATATCATTCTTTATGCCTAGATCACGAATCCATTTTGACCTTATCTTGGTATATGGTGTTAGGTGTGGGTCAATGCCTAGTTTTTTCCATACTAGTTTCCAATTATCCCAGCAGTTTTTGTCAAATAGTGAGTTTTTATCCCAAAAACTGGGGTCTTCAGGTTTATCAAACACTGGATTACTATTGTGATTGACTATTTTGTCCTGTGAACCTAACCTATTCCACTAATCCACTACTCTGTTTCTTAGCCAGTACCAAATGGTTTTGGTGACCACTGCTTTATAATATAGTTTTAGATCTCGTACAGCTAGGCCACCCTCATTTGCTTTTTTAAAAAATTAATTCTCTTGAAATTCTTGACCTTTTGTTTTTCCAGATGAATTTTGTTGTTATTTTTTCTAGGTCAGTTAAATAATTTCTTGGGAGTTTGATTGGTATAGCACTAAATAAATAGATTAGTTTAGGTAGTATTGCCATCTTTATTATATTCGCTTGACCTATCCAAGAGCACTTGATATTTTTACAATTGTTTAGATCTGACTTTGTGTGGAGAGTGTTTTGTAGTTTTGATTATATAAATCCTGACTTTCCCTTGGCAGATATATTCCCAAATATTTTATACTATCAAAAGTTATTTTAAATGGAATTTCTCTTTGTATCTCTTGCTGTTGCATTTTGTTGGTGATGTATAAAAATGCTGATGATTTATGTGGATTTATTTTGTATCCTGCAACTTTGCTAAAGTTGTAGATTAATTCTAATAGTTTTTTAGTTGATTCTCTAGGGTTTTCTAAGTAGACCATCATACCATCTGCAAAGAGTGATAATTTGGTTTCCTCATGACCTACTCTAATTCCTTTAATCTCTTTTTCTTGTCTTATTGCCAAAGCTAGCATTTCTAATACAATATTGAATAGTAATGGTGATAGTGGGCAACCTTGTTTTACCCTTGATCTTACTGGGAATGGTTCCAGTTTATCACCATTACATATGATGCTAGCTGATGGTTTTAAGTAGATGCTAGTAATCATTTTAAGGAAAAGTCCATTTATTCCTATACTTTCTAGTGTTTTTAATAGGAATGGATGTTGGATTTTATCAAATGTTTTTTCTGCATCTATTGAGATTATCATATGTTTTTGTTAATTTGGTTATTGATATAGTCAATTATGCTAATAGTTTTCCTAATATTGAACCATCCCTGCATTCCTAGTATAAATCCTACTTGGTCATGGTGTATTATCCTGGGGATGATTTTCTGTAATCTCTTTGCTAATATTTTATTTAAGATTTTTGCATCAATATTCATCTGTATGAGTTTTTATTGATTGTATTGAGTCATCTTGAAATTGTATTCATTGTCTACGGGAACACAGAATAATAGTTTTGGTTATTCCCCCTTTTGAATGCTTCTGTTATAGATAATATGCAATTTAGATTTTTTCTATGTATTGGTTATTTTAAAAGCAAAATGATCTGTAATGTTGAACTTAAAACTATCTACTTAGATATGAAAGATAAGCTATACAAGCTGTGAACTTTTAGGTTGAATTTTTTACTGTGATCCTTGAGTTAGATTCATCTCAGGCTTTGATTAATGAGAATTGCTATAGGAGATAAAATCTCGTGGGACTGCAGTTGATCTTTGTTTGGAGTTTTAAATTCAGATATGACTGTCCGAAAGATCATCAAGCCAGTGATCCACCATTTGGAAGGCATATGCCATAGGCATATGGAAGGAATCATTGCAGGTGAAAGTTAGTGTCTGGGAACGAACTAGAAGAAAAATCTTCATCTGTGCTGAAGGTGGGATTCTTCTGATTCAGCTTCTCAGTGGTGAACCCACCTGATTATTCCTGAGTCTGTCTTAAGGTGGAGTTATTTAAAATTAAGACAGCTACCTAAGTAAACTGCTTTAAGGATTCGCTATCTTCTATGTGTTTTCAGGTTAAGACCTGAAGGACCAGTTCTGATACTATTTAAATATCACGTCCTTGATTTTTCCTCATATCGCACATTTTAGTAATCAGAACAAGTGGTCAGTGGAAGATATAAAACACAATAAAGTATATATATAAATATATATATTTTAATCGGCAGTTCAGCTCTGAAGACTTCTCTGGTCATTGCTATAACATCTTTAACTCTTGCTTTCTGGAACTAGAGTTTCTTTATAAGTAGATAAAGAAACTTCCCTTTTGTTTGAAAGGAGCAGATAATCTTAGCAGGCCCTGATTAGGCTAATGGTTTTTTTTAGGACTTTGAGAGGTAAAGTAATCTGCCTGGAGCCTTTTATACTGTATGTTGAAGGAAGGCAGAACTAGGTTGTTGGGGTCTCTGGAACCTCAATCCTAGACCCCTTTGCTTACTTATCAAAGATCTATATATTAACTTCAAATGCATTTTTCATGTTTTGCATGATCATGGAGGCTATATGGAAAGAAAGGGGATTTTTGATAGCCAAACAATTCAATGCAGAGAAAATGATTACTGCCAGCTATCCATGGACCTAGAGAGGTTTCTGTTGTTTCTTTCTTTTTTTATTAAAGCTTTTTATTTGCAAAACATATGTATGGGTAGTTCTTCAACATTGACCCTTACAAAGCTTTCTGTTACAAATTTTTCCCCCCTAGTCCCCTCCCCTCCCCTAGATGGCAGGAAATCTACTACATGTTAATTATGTTAAAATACTTGACAAGTTGAATATATGTATACATATTTCCACACTTATCATTGTTGTGCAAGAAAAATCAGAGAAAGGAAACCCAATGCAAGCAAACATCGATAGAAACCATGAAAATGTTATGTTGTGGTCCACATCTCATATCCCTCTCTCTAGGTGTATATGGCTTTCTTTACTGAACCATTGGAAATGGTTTGAAACATTTCATTGTTGAAGAGAGTCATGTCCATCAGAAGTGATCATCATATAGTCTTGTTGTTGCCGTGTATAATGATCTCCTGGTTCTACTCATTTCACTCTGCATCAGTTCATGCAAGTCTCTCCAGGTCTCTCTGAAATCATCCTGCTGGTCATTTCTTACAGAACAATAATATTCCATAACATTCATATACCATAATTTATTCAGCCATTCTCCAATTGATGGGCATCCATTCCGTTTCCAGTTTCTAGCCACTACAAAAAGGGCTGCCACAAACATTCTTGCACATGTGGGTCCCTTTCCCTCCTTTAAGATCTCTTTGGGATATAGGCCCAATAGAAACACTGCTGGGTCAAAGGGTATGCAGTTTGATAACTTTTTGAGCACAGCTCCAAATTGCTCTCCAGAATGGCTGCATCCATTCACAATTCCACCAACGTGTCAGTGTTTCAGTTTTCTCACATCCCCTCCTCTGTTTTTTTTTTTTTTTTTGCTTTTTGCTGAGGCAATTGGGGTTAAGTGACTTGCCCAGGGTCACACAGGTAGGAAGTGTCTGAGACCAGATTTGAACTCAGATCCTCCTGACTTCAGGGCTGGTGCTCTAACCACTGCGCCACCTAGCTGCCCCTCTGTTGTTTCTTTTAAAAGAAGGGGGATTCACTTTAGGTGAGGGGAAGCAGGCTTACAGATCAGCTGCCTATGTTGCTGATTGTTTGTCCAGGACTATGGCAGCTTTAACTCCCAACTCCTAACTCCTGCATTCCCTCATAAAGCTCCCAGGCAAGTAAATTCTGAAAGGCCTGCAAATGGGCCTCTTGCAGAGGCTTCAAACTTCTTTTGGTTGTGTAAACACCTGTAACCAACCAACCAACTTTTTCCTAGTTGGGTAAAAGCCTTTCCTTATAAGAATCTAGGGCTTTTGCCGGGAGAGATCATACTCACTGAGGGGCACAATGTTTTGCCCATTACATCTATTCCTTTGAGGAAAGAAAAGCAATAATTTTGGGGAAAAGTTTTTGGTATTTATGCTAGGGAAGGTTTTTTGGACAAGAGACATTTGTGATAGCCTCATCCCTGCCCCCTCAGCCCTTTTCTGGGTGGGTTTCTAGTTTCTGTTCACTTTTGTATATTCTCTTCTGATCAACTTTAGTCCTTGTATGTTTTTAATGTATTTGTGAGAGTTGCTTCTTCCAGACTCTGAGTGATGAAATTCCAACCACTTGGTTAACCTGAGTCACCTGAGACCTGATTCTGACACTCAGCACTGGCTGCAGCCGCAGCCAGCACCAGCTATCTGCCCTCTTCAGTCAGACCCCACTGGATCTAGCTACGCCCCTTGTCAGCCTGAAGCAGCTCCAGAAGATAAGACCTTCGCCCTTTTGTCCCAAATGAGTCTGGGTCTGGACTGCTTGAGGTGGGGACAAGGGCCCTAAGGCCTAAGGCCTCCATAGTGCTGGAGTTCTATGGCTGCCAGATGCCAATCTGCTCTATGATAACTGGGTTTCCAAGACAGATAGTGGGAGTTGGTGGGAGTGGGTCTCTGATTCCTGCGCATTGTAATGAGCTGCAATATCCTGTCATCTGCTTGCTTATGCCAATAATCAATCACTAGAGTTCAAAATTTAGCTAAATTCAGCAATAACTGAAGTGGTTCCTGAAAGCTTCCACTGATTTGAGTGTTGGTTCTAAATGGTGGAGGGTGGATTATAATTAGTCCTGAGGAGTGATCAGCCTGAAAGCCTGGGTCATAGATGCCCTAGTGGAGGATGTGTGTTGGGGTAAGAAATCTTCAAGCCTGTGAAAAGATGGGGGAAACTGAAAGTGACTGTTAAACTTTGACTGGGTTTCCCGATTGCTGTATGAAAAATGTTGAGTTAAGATTTGGGTAAATGTTGTTATAATGAATAGTTTGTATCTGTATTATCTAATTTATCACAATGTTCCTTCAGGATATGTAATTGTTTGAGGGATCTTTAGACAAGTTCCAGAGTGGAAAACCCCTACTATACTGGGTTGGGTGATTTGGTTTTATCTCAAAATCACAGTCTTAACCCAGCATATAGTTGGCTCCTTCAGAGTAAATGTAAGGAAAGAGGCTGAATAGATATGTTAAAAGGTCAATAGGCTTGAAACACTTTTGAGGTCTGGGGCAATCATCTGACTGATTAAGAAACAAAGGCAGGAGAGTCCAAGCAGTAGGAGTTCACTGCTAGGATCCTTCTGTCCCTGGCCTGAGCTTTAGAGATTCCCTGGAGTTTCATACTCCCTGGCATCCTTCCTCTTCAGGTTCAGGCAAGGTCAAGAGACAACCCACTGGATTAGCAGTTGGAACATAGTTACCATTGGCCCTGTTAGAATTAGAACTAAACCCGGGAGGGACATTGGATTGTCAACCTGTCAGAGCTTTTTGTATGGTCACCCTTATCCTCAAGGAGGGAAAGGAAGTATAGATCCTGTACTAGATACTAAGGATTTGTTCATTAGAAAATAGGTCTCACAACTTGCTAAAGGACTTGTTGCTTAGACTCCACCTTTAGGATTCATGGTGCACAAATATCAACCCTGAAACTCCATCTTGATCCATGTCTAGAAGGACAGTGAGGTTGGACTTGTTACACTTGAATCAAAAGGACCTGTGGATGCTGCAAAAGAATGGATTGTAGAACCTGAGACTTCGGATGAGTTGAAATTATGCTTAACAACAAGGACTCACTGAAACGACCAGCAGGACGATTTCAGAGAGGCCTGGAGAGACTTGCATGAACTGATGCTGAGTGAAATGAGCAGAACCAGGAGATCATTATACACGGCAACAACAATACTATATGAGGATCAGTTCTAAGGGACATGACTCTCTTCAACAATGAAATGCTTCAAACCAATTCCAGTTGTTCAGTGAAGAATGCCATATACACCCAGAGAGAGGGATGTGAAATGTGGACCACAAGATAACATTTTCATGTTCTCTATTGAGGTTTGCTTGCATTGTATTTCCTTTATCAGATTATTTCTTGTAGATATTTCTCCTGCACAAAAAAAAAAATGTTATGTGGCAATAACTATACATATATTTGATTTCTTAAGTATTCTAACATAATTATTATGTAGTGGATATCCTGCCATCTAGGAGAGGGGTGGGGAATAGGGGGGAAAATTTGTAACAGAAAGCTTTGTAAGGGTTAATATTTAGGAATTACCCATACATATGTTTTGCAAATAAAAAATATTAATAATAAAAAAAAACAAGGACTCACTAACTTTGAGAAGGGACTAATGAATTGTGTCTTATTTGGGGAATTTTTCAACTTATTTTGGACAATAATCTTGAGTCCAACAGAGATTGTTGCAAGGATTCAAATGAAGCTGAGAAGTCTTCATATGTTGAAAAAGAGGAGGGATTTGAGTGAAATGGGAAACTGAGGACTTCTTAGCATAATGACTGTGAGAGACTAGTGTGATTTTTCATTGGGAATTGCTAACTAGAGCACTTCAGGAAGGGATTAAGTGTGGCAGACCAGACTTCCAAAGTTTCTACAGACTGTCAAAGATCTTGCCTTCTCTTCTGTTGAGCCTTACTTCTTAGATCACTTCTAAAAGATGAGAGGCTAGAATTATTGCTTCATAGTAGAAATTTTCCTATATTCCTAATTTTTCAATTAATTCCTATTCTCTGGTGTCCCCATAATCATTTCCCCCCACTTTTTGCTGTGAAATCTTTCTTTAAACTGATGTAAATTGTGTCCAGAAGGCCCTGAATCGGAACCCACTGGGCTTCTGGGAGGGGCCCCACCCTCCTGTTCTTAGGGAAACTCCTAGATGGGATCTCCACCAACCCACCCTTCAATTCATAGGAAACTCTTAGATGGCATCTCCACCTAATTCAATTGGAGATCTTGGCCTGGGGCATAAACACCAGTCTATAGAAATTAGCCCTTAATCTCCTCAGCCTCAAACCTCACAAGGCTGATAAAAGGAGACTCTGAACCCCAAATCTTTGCTACTCCCTTTTTATTACTGGCTCACTGGGAAAGTTATCTCAGCGTAATAAATCCATTTTTGCCACAAACCTCTCGCGTCATTCATTGAGGTTTGCAAACACTGGCCAAGGGGGATCTTTCAACCCTCGTTTCTCTCTCAACAAAATTATGCTCTCACCTGCTTCCAGATGTCAGTCACCCCCATGGGCTTAGATTCTCCTCTTAATATTGTCCTTGAAGACAGAAACTATCTTAGATATTGGTATTTCAAAATACCAAGTTCCTAACTATACTCATTGTAAGGTCACAACATCTCCATGGGAAGAGTTCTTCAGTGGTATCCACATGCATCAGTGAATTATGATTTCCTTTCTTGCTTCTTTTTCGATTCCTTTCTTTGCACTCACTCATTTTATAGACTTTCTTGTGAGACTACAACTGTTATTTTTCCTTCACTATTTGCCATTAATTTGATTAGGGTACAGCACATTTTATTCTGTCTTCTTTCCCCTTTTATGAGCTCTCCCATTCAATAGTTCCATCTTTGTAAAAATACATTGATTCACCTATAGATGGGGTATTTTAAGGATTAGTCCATATTTCAGTGTTCCATCACCACTACTTCTAATTAAGTGCTGCTTTCATATTTTATCAGTACTCAGAAACAAATCTTTGAATGGCATGTCATTTTGTTGTCATTAACATTTTTTTTCAGGGGTATTTTGCTATATATGTTTATCTTTCTTGTATTTCTCTTGTCTGGAGTATTTGCAAGGCAAATAAACTACTTACCCCTGGTTTTATTTGTAGGAATGTTTCAAATGCTTCTCCTTTTTGAAAGTCTTCCCTCATCCCACCTTCATTATTAGATTTGTAAAGATATCTCATTATGGTTTGTATCTTGAGCTCCTTTGCTTTGAGCTTTTAGTGGATATGTTCTTCAGATTTCCTCTTTTATATCTAACTCTCGTTTGTAACCAGAATTTTTACATTCCACTGTTTCAGAGTTTTGCAGCAAACTACACACACCACACCTACTCCATCCCTGCCAAACCTATGGAATTCTCTTTCACTGACAGTTTTTAATGTTCAGGAGTTCTGCAATTTTCTTATGTTCTTTAATCTGTAAATTGTCTTGGTGTCAAGTCTTCAAGATCGATGTTTTTCTTGTATAGAAACGTTTTCTTTGAACATTATTTAAGAATTTTAATAGTATTTTTTCCAATTACATGTAGTTTTCAAAATTAATTTTTCCTAAGATTTTGAGTTCCCATTTTTTTCTCCCTCCTCCCCAAGAGGGTAAACAATCTGTTATAGGCTATATGTGTACAATCATTTTAAACATTATTTTCACATTAGTCATGTTGTAAAAGAAAAATCAGAACTAAAAGAAAAAGCCATAAGGGGGAAAAAAGCAAACAAAAAGAAAAAGGGCAAAAATAGTATGCTTCGATCCACATTGAGTCTCTATAGTTCTCTATCTGGATGCAATTGGCATTTTCTATCCCAAGTCTATTGGAATTGTCTTGGATCATTGTGTTGTTGAGAAGAGCTAAGTCTATCATAGTTGATCATCACTTGATAATCTTATTACTATGTACAATGTTCTCCTGGATCTACTCACTTCATTTCGCATCAGTTCATGTTGTCTCTCCAGGCCTGCCTCTCTGAAGTTATCCTGTTTTTTTTGTTTTTTCTGAGGCAATTGGGAATTAAGTTTGTCCAGGGACACGCAGCTAATAAGTATTAAGTATCTGAGGCCAGATTTGAACCCAGGTCCTCCTGACTTCAGGGCTGGTGCTCTATCCACTGTACCCACCCTAGCTACCCCATCCATTCAGTTTCCAGTTCCCTGTCGCAACAAAAAGAGCTGCTACAAACATTTTTGCACATGTGGGTCCTTTCTGCTCTTTTATAATATATTTAGAATACAGATCCAGTAGTGATAATACCGGACATGCATAGTTTTACAATCCTTTGGACACACACGAACAATATTTCTTAAATTTTTTTTTCTAGGTTTCCTTTTACTTCTGTGTACTTGCAGTCTCAAAGTTGTACTTTTTCATTTTTTTGATGAGATTCACCACTATGGATTCTATTCTGTCAATTATTTCTGTTGTGCAGGCCATAGATTCTGCTTTCTTGGCTTTTTCTTTCTGGAACCATTTGTGAATATCTTGCACTTTGGTTGTATGTTTTGGGGAATCCACAAGGTCTTTTTTATCAGATGTTAATTCATTTCCCTGTCTTGCAATATTTATTAAGAAATGTTAAAACTTAATTCAGGTGTTCTGAAAGTGTCCCTTCTATTATGTTCTCTATTACATCACGTCTTTGTTTCAAGGTTTTAAGTGAATTTTCTTCCACCTAAGATTTTTAGCGATGTCTTTTATTCCTTATACTCTCCTAGTTCATTATATTTCATTCTTGGTAGCAAATATCAGAAGGGTCCTCTATCTTGTTAGTTACAGGAGCACATGACTTGGAAGTCTAGTCAAAAGTATCATGCAGAAGAGCTAAGAAGAATAAAGACTGAAAAAAGATCATTAAATTTAGCAATTAAGGGTCAACTGGAGGTCTTTGTGTTAGTAGTTTCAGTGAAAGTAGTGGGACCAAAAGACTAATAGAACAATAAAGAGATATAATATGAATGGAAACAATACTACTACCCTTTATAGAATTTTAGCAGTGAAATGAAAAGCTATGAGAACAATTAGATTTTTTCTACTGGATCGTAGAGGGCAGAATCAGTTACCAGGTAGAAATTATAGGGAGGCATATTAAAGACCATTCTAACAAATAAACCTGTCCAAAGGTGAGAGAGAGGGGTCTTGATGACAGGTCCTTGACACTAAAGATTTGAGAGCCTAAGGTTCTGCACACACACTACTTCCTCCTTTAAAATTATTCATTTCTTGTATTTTAAAGAACTGGGGCTGTTTTTGCTTTTTCTTTTATCCCCAGTATTTACTATTATGTTCAGTACATTGCAGGCGCTAAAATAAATAAGGGTATATCAGTGACTTGACTGACAAGATTCATGGGTAAGAATGGACTAAATGACCTGCTAAGTCCTTGCCAATTCTATGGCTGTGCTAAAACTTTACCTGGGAAATTTACTTTTCCAGAATACCTTTATTCATCAATGTTAGATCAAACAATGAGGCTTCACCTTAAGACATTATTATACTTAAGAATTCCTACAGATTTTCTTAAACATAGAGAAAACAAACTTTAAATATATGTAACAAAGGGACACATTTGTAAAAGTTAATTCATGATAAAATTTTTAATACAACTTTTATATTTTAAAAAAGCTCAACAAAATTTCAGTTTTAATTGTTAAATACTGAGAAATATTTGGAAGACTAGTGTTAATGAATGTAGATTCTGCTCCAAAAATCCCAGTTAAATTATTTAAATCTTACTAAATTAGAACACATTTCCTCTAATGGAAAAAAAAAATTAACATGTTAGCATACTTCCTCCAACACAAACACATTTCTAGAAAAACTTCCTTTTCCAACACTGTTCTTTTCTTTAGATTTGTATACACTCATTTAAATAGTAACAAAAAATGTAGGTATAAGTAATAACTTTGTTATTCTTGAATTATACTGAGATTCTTCTTGCTCAAAAAAGGTAATGTAGAAATATAAAATGCATAATAGTCTTCTCTCAAAGAGTCTCTACAAAGCAGTTTCTAATTTGTTACTTATTGAAAGTAAGGATAAATCTGTTTTACTAATCCATAAAAGTCAAATTCTGCTATATAAAGTACCTTATCAATTATATTTTCACTGTAATAACTTAGGTAATATTCTACATATGTTAGAAATGTGAAATCTGAAACACAATAGGCAGATAAAATTTTAAATTCCCTTGTTAAGGCTTCATTTTTTTTTCTATTTCTTTTGCTTCTTCATCAAGAGAAATTGCACAGAGTGCAGCATTTGGACGACATATATAAGCGCTTGTTTCACTTCCCAGTTCTGCTAACTGTTCCAATGATGAAACACAAGGATAATGGTCTTTTAACATATCTGGTAATTTACAAAACTTCTCCTGAAGACGTCGAGAACGTCTCACTGGTGTCAGAAACTTCAAGTCCTTAAATGAAGAACTACTTTCATCAACATTCATCTTCTTTTTCACACTAAAGGAGAACACAAAGTTATTCCTAAAGCTTCCCATCAAACTGTATTATACTTTTTTAAGTGCTAAGATTTAGGAGGCAGTTCGTCTTCAAGTATAAGAGACCATTAGTATAACTATTTACTAATCTCAAAAAGGAGAAATTAAAACCCATACCTTATTTAACATTCAGACAAAAGCTGTTTCCCACCATACTCTTTTAACTCAAAGATATATTGTAACCTTAGAGGACTAAAAATTATTTCTTAAAAAACCTCTTTTTGATCTTTCTTTTCCATCTTATAGTCTATATATCTTCATTTCAATGAACAGTTCATCATTGTGTTTTCTGCCACACAATTAGGGATATCTGATATATAGGAAGCCCAATGACTTAAAAAATTTTCAACTAAAAGTTCAAACAATATCATTTATGTCTAAGAACCTTCTGCTGTACAAGGGGGAACTAATACCATTATTATAAAATGTTTGTTGGGAAAAAAAGGAATTTTCAACTAAGAAGGAGTGCTACCTTACATGGATAAGTCTTGTTGATAACATTGTTATTTTTAAAATATATGATAGGAAGTTAATAACAAAAAGAAAAGATGACAAGTGGAGTGGCAGAGTGCTCCCACTGATAGTTACAGTATTAAGGAGGGCTTCCAGAATACCTGATTAACACCTTGTGCTGAATTTATGGGAAGACACAAGGCAAGAGTCAAAGAGAATAGGCAGGCATGGATTGACACTGCTGGAAGGAATCCCCAAATTGATGAGCTCACAAATCCATTTGAATATCTGACACCTTTTTTTTGTTTTGTTTTGTTTTTTGAATCTGGGAGTTCCCAGTGAGAACAGCTCTCTTCAATTCATATCTTAGCCAATTGTCTAGATGTTTCCAATATATCAAATGCAGTCATAATAACCCTGAGTGTAAACCAAATCAGATTAAAATGTAACTGGGAAATATGTAACAAAATAAATAAAAATAAAGCAGTGTTATTCATATGGTTTTTTAAGTCACTATGTCTCCTTCAAGGATCCTTAAGAAATATAGGGACCCCCATTCCTAATTTAATTTGACTTTACTGGTCTAGGTCGCCGGGGCTAGTTTGTCTGAGAGAGGACTGAAACCCAGGTTTTCCTGACTAAAACCAGTTCTCTATTCACTACATCATGCTTTCCATCATAACTTGAGATGATGATGCATCAACATAAATCTATTTTCAATAACAAGAGATGCATCATCACAATGAAGTAAAATGATCTGAAAAAAATTTTCCTTTGGTGGTGAAGAATTTAGAGAAAGGGGGTAGGGGGAGAATGATTAAACATGACAAAACACTCAAGTGGAAAACTCCAAATCATACACTATTGAGTTTAGAAATCATTCTAACAATCCCAACATTTTGGATTTCGGAATCTTTTAAAAGACCAGCTAGATCAGTGGTGTCAAATTCAAAGAGAAACAAGGCCACTAAACTATACACAGGGATTTCTGCAGGTTACATCTTGACTTAGAAAACCATATATTATCGCTGAGTGTAATTCTAGCCCTGGCAGGCACAAGTACAGAGTGAGGGCTATCTGGAGGTGTTAAATTCAGTAAATTTCATTACCTCTATTCAATCTTGGTTCCCAAACTGTGCACAGTCCAAGATACTACACTGAATTCAAAGGGGCCCCTTAGGATATTTTAAAATTTCTAGCAAAATATAGTGATTAGTGATAATTAATAGTCTAATACATCTGAGCATCTGTGGACACTGTGATAACTACAAGCTCAAAGGAGTTGATCTTTCAACATTAGATGCTACATTCCCTCTGATGACAGTCTCTAATGTTTGAAATATTTTTGTGTAACTAGTAGGATTTTCTTGTTTCTTAGAATTTTTATATAAATATCTGTCAACTCTGGCTAGTTAGTAATCCAAATTTTATTTTTTTCACTTAGCTATAAGTTGGAGGTCCATACCAAAGGGAATTAAGGTTTTTTTCTTGGTCTAGGAGTGCTATTAAAAAAAAATTACTTAGATATTAAAAGTGTCATGAATCAAGAAAATCTGGGAACTTTTGCATTATGACATTACATTAATTGTGGGAAATCTGGGACTAAATGTTTCAAGTAAATTTCTGTATCCTGATACATTGAATTTTGGAAATTTATGACTTACCTTTGCAAATATGGGGTAGTTGATACATTATATTTAATGACATAGGAACCCCTGGTTTCCTTGTCAGGAGTCTCTAAATCACTGTTTGAATCTTCTGCTTTATCCTCTTGTTCTCTTTCAAACACTTGAATTTTTGTATTCCTTGTTTTATGATCTGTATCGTTTAATTCTGAATTTTCCACTGCTGATGCCTCATCTACACCAATTTTATCCTGATTTATAACTTCTCCACATACTTTGTTGACTTCTTCATTAGTTGAACAAACCTCATCAACATTCTCCCCTGAAAAAAATGCATTTACAAATGAGAAACTTTTAGTCAATGTTACAATAAAGCTTTTTGGTTAAAGAAAACTTAGAAACAGGTGATTGAATTTTTAAGCCAAAAATAAGG
Organism: Myrmecobius fasciatus; assembly: GCA_023553655.1. Lineage (NCBI taxonomy): Eukaryota > Metazoa > Chordata > Mammalia > Dasyuromorphia > Myrmecobiidae > Myrmecobius > Myrmecobius fasciatus. The sequence goes on along the minus strand of JAJPUD010002699.1, from coordinate 139,138 downwards.
GACAAATTATAACAACTAAGCATCTTATTCACAATTAACTGTCAGCCCCCTTTTCTACTACTATACACCTCAAAATTTTCCTTGATACCAACTCTCATTCTCTCCTCCTTTTTCAATCTGATGATAAGGCAACTCATTTTCTTGCTGAGGATAACTACATGTATATTAGCCCCTCTGCCTACAGGCACACTTAAATGTCTACTACTTTGAAAAAAGCCTCACTAGATCCTAAAGTTTATTCAAGCTATTCTCTGATATGTCTTTTCCTTTTCTCAGTCAAGATCCTGGAAAAAGCTAGCTATACAAAATTGCCTCTATTCAATCTCTTCTTACTTCTCAACCCTTTGGAATCTGGATCCCAATGTCATATGCAAATGAAATTCCTGTCTCCTAAATTACAAATGATCTAATTATCAAATCCTAAGGCATTTAAAAAATCTTCATTTTTTTCAACCTATTGGCTGTTGGCCATACTCTTACCTTGAATAACCCTCAGTTTCATATTCACATTCCTCTCTCTTGATTCTACTCCTAACTCTTGACTGCTCGTTCCCAGCTTTTACTACTTGTGGATATTTCCTGAGGTCTCGTTTACCAACCCCATCAGCTCCCACTTGTTTAATTTTTACCTCTGTTTATGTCTCCCAAATCTATATATCCAGACTTACTCTTTTTCCTTAGCTACAGTACATATTTCCATCTCCTTATAGGTGATGCCTTTGAAGTATCTAAAACTCAGCCTTCTCAAAACAAAACTCATTATCTTTCCCACAATTCTTCTTTTTGAAAGGCTAAGAACACACTATATACATAAAAAGTTATTAAATAAGAATTAACACAGGATTACTTAATCCAGAAATAGATTCCAATTTATTTTCCAGATTTATTTTGCTTCTCAACTGGCTCCATCAAAAAACTGTAAGGCTGGATAGCCATTGCTATTTGGCAACAGAAATCTTGAAATGGATATATTAAAGGAAATTAGGTAGAGGTATTATATGGTTGTAAAGCCCAAATCCTTCTGAATCCCAAGCTGGATAAAAAATCTCTAATATTTTCTTTGAACAGTTTACTAAAGTCCCCTGTTACCTACAAAAAACAATCTGAAAATGTACTCTCTTGAGTTTAAAAAAAAAATGTTGCTAATCTCTCTGAGTGAAGAAGTTATATTACATATAAAATTTAATGATTTAAAAAAATATACTCATATGTGATAATTATTATCAAGCTTATGAGCAGCTGATAGAATAGAGAGATGTTCTCTATCACTATTGAGGAAAAGAAGAATTTTGTTTTAAGTTACAAAAAGAATAGTTTGAAGATGGATAACTGAATTTGAAAAATATCTTTCTGAAGGTTGAAGAATCACAGAATCTTGAGTTCTAAGGGACTCAGAGAGTCTAAAATATCAAAAAATAGACACATGAAAATCTATTGTTAGAAGCTGGGCAACAGCCCTGAAGTCGGGAGGACCTGAGTTTAAATCCGGTCTCAGACACTTAACATTCCTTAGCTGTGTGACCCTGGGCAAGTCACTTAACCTCAAGTGTCTCAGCAAAAAGCAAAAAAAAAAAAAAAAAAAAAAAAAGCAGCTGGGAAATTCCATGAGGTTATCAAATTCCCTAAGTAATTTATTGTGGAGGATAGAACAATCGGAAAAATGCTGGTTCAAATCTGAACTTAGATATGGCTATATAGCCCTGACCAGGTCACTGAACCTTTCTAAAACCATTTCCTCACCTATACAATATGAAAAATAATAATACTGTCTTTAAAGAGTTATTGTGAGAATCTAATGAGTACTACATGTAAAAAACTTTATCAACTTGAAAGTGATCTAAAATGTTGCCTATAATTATTATTTCAAAATAACCTCTGATATTAAAACACCATTACAAAGTCATTAAAACCTATAATGTCACTTTACCTTCAATGTTACTTGGTCTTTCCATTTATGAAATGTTCCCTATAAACTGCCCTTTTAAATATCATTTCCTCCTCATATCATGCTTTTGCAAAACCAATTAAAATTATATGAATTTGCTTCTATTCCTGCCTAAAGTAAAAGATGAATTAAATGATAGACTTCAGAACTGATTTGACCTCATAAAATCTTGAAACATAGACACAATCTTCATGTGGCATGACAAAAAGAAGGAGTAAAGCATTAATACAGGCTAAATATTTAATTTGGCCAAAATACACTGAACCTGCAGTGGGCTAGGGTGTCATGCTGTCTTATTAATGCTAGTAATTCTTGTATTCATTACTTCCCAATTTTCTTCCAAATTATTTTCAGATTCAACATTTACACTCATGAAGAAAAAGCTAGGACATAAAATTCCCTCTAGTAAAGAGGATATTAAAGATAGAGAACAAAGTTGAAAATACTTAGTTAGCTAAAGCAGATGACTTACAAGTGCAACAAATTTATAGGACATTTATTCCACTACACGATTAGGGCCCTTACCTTTAATATGTGAAAACAAAGTACATATCACTGAAATTTCTTCCTAGGCCAGATTAAGTCCCACTTAAGGAAACATTACTTACATCTAAATAATCTCCTCTTCTGTTTTAAATGGAAAATCAATTGGTCTAATACACATAGATGTAAAAAGCCTACTCCATGCTCTGTTCACATGGGAATGTCAAAGCAGGCAGATGACTTGGAATCTAAAATAAGAGCTCAAATGTCTACCTATTTTTGCTTACTAAAAAATCCCTTCTATAAACTATCTCTGAAGCAGAAATACTGTTGGTCAATTGATGACCAATTCATGAATTTTTCCTAGAAAATAAATTCACTAAACATCAGTTTTACTTTTGCTCACAATGAATCAAAAGAAGGAAAAAAAATCCTGCAAATTTAGCTAGGAGAATAATAGAATGGAATTAAAACAAAGTTAAAAGCTTAAACAAAGGTTCATTCTAATAAAAACTAATTAAACAGGAAATTATTTTAGGGAAATAAAAGATTGTAACTTACCAGAATTAGCCGTCACTTGACTCTTCATTGTTAAGATGTCTGCAAATGTGTGTCGCATTTCTTCCATAGGCTTAAGAAAACAAAATTAATCCTTCTTAGTAAAGAAAAGCATAGAATGAGACAGAATTTTTAGTCTCAAAACACTAAATTGGGCTGTGGTAAACATTAAGATTAAGGGAGTACATTTTCATACTTTGCCAGAAATATTTAAGATATGAAATAAGGGTCCTTCTCATGTGTGTGTGTGTGTGTGTGTGTGTATATATATATATATACTCACACATTATGTGTATATATATATACATACATATTTGGGTTTTTAATCTCATATAACTATACTTTCTTTCCAAATCCCAGTACTATCATCCTAAAATCAAAGGATATGAACAGACAATTTTCAGAGGATGAAATTAAACTATTTGTAGTCATATGAAAAGGTGCTCCAAATCATTACTGATCAGAGAAATGCAAATTAAGACAACCCTGAGGTACCACTACACACCTGTCAGATTGGCTAAAATGACAGGAAAAGATGATGAATTTTGGAGGGAATGTGGGAAGGCTGGGACACTGATGCATTGTTGGTGGAGCTGTGAACAGCTCCCATGTTTGACCCATGTTTGTTTAATGGAATCATCCAATGCTTATTTGATTCCAACCTCTCTTATTTTTCAATATATTTTGCACAGTTGACACCTCACTATCTGCAAGATAAAAGTTCTAGATTCTTAGCCTAACACTCAGGTCAATGCCCCTACTGAGGCAGAATTTTATTTTTAAAGTGACTTGTCCAGAAGCAAGTAGCTGGTAAGTGTCTGGGACCAGGTCTTCCTGACTCTAAGCACAGCACTTTTATCTACTGTGCTACCTAGCTATCTTTCCTTTCTCTGAATGCTTACATTATTTGTCCCTTATTATTTGTATAAGGGACTTTTCTCTCTAGTTTTCATGGAAAAGTAGCTTACATATTTTAATGTTTTAGTTTGAAAAATGCTTTACATATAATACCCTACTAATCTTCACAACAATTCCATGAAATTGATACTATTACCTTCATATTATTAATAAGGAAACTGAGGTTGGAAAGAATACTTGATTTGCAATCAAAAGACCCAAGTGTTGTTTCTTACTTTTCATTCATGTATACATACCGTATGACTAAGGGAAGTTAATTTATTTGAACCTCAGTTTTTCTTTTCTTTAACATATATATGTATGGGTAATTCTTCAACATTAACCCTTACAAAGCTTTCTGTTACAAAATTTTCCTCCCTACTCCTCACCCCTCCCCTAGATGGCAGGATATCCACTACATGTTAATTATGTTAAAATACTTGACAAATCGAATATATGTATACATATTTCCACACTTATTGTTGTGCAAGAAAAATCGTATCTACATGAAAGACATATCAGATAAAGGAAACACAATGTAAGCAAACATCAATTGAGAGTATGAGAATGTTATGTTGTGGTCCACATTTCACATCCCTCTCTCTGGGTGTATATGGCTTTCTTCAGTGAACAATTGGAAGTGGTTTGAAACATTTCATTGTTGAAGAGAGCCATGTCGATCAGAATTGATCATCATGTAATATTGTTGTTGCCATATATAATGATCTCCTGGTTCTGCTCATTTCACTCAGCATCAGCTCATGCAAGTCTCTCCAGACCTTTCTGAAATCGCCCTGCTGGTCGTTTCTTACAGAGCAATAATATTCCATAATATTCATATACCATAATTTATTTAGCCATTCTCCAACTGAAGGGCATCCATTCAGTTTCCAGTTTCTAGCCACTACAAAAAGGGCTGCCAGAAACATTCTTGCACATGTGGGTCCCTTTCCCTCCTCTAAGATCTCTTTGGGATATAGGCCCAATAGAAATGCTGCTGGGTCAAAGGGTATGCACAGTTTGACAACTTTTTGAGCATAGCTCCAAATTGCTCTCCAGAATGGCTGGATCTGTTCACAGCTCCACCAACAATGCATCAGTGTCCCAGCCTTCCCACATTCCCTCCAAAATTCATCATCTTTTCCTGTCATTTTAGCCAATCTGACAGGTGTGTAGTGGTACCTCAGGGTTGTCTTAATTTGCATTTCTCTGATCAATAATGATTTGGAGCACCTTTTCATATGACTACAAATAGTTTAATTTCATCCTCTGAAAATTGTCTGTTCATATCCTTTGACCATTTATCGATTGGAGAATGGCTTGAATTCTTATAAATATGAGACAATTCTCTATATATTTTAGAGATGAGACCTTTATCAGAACCCTTAAATGTAAAGATGATTTCCCAATTTATTGCTTCCCTCCTAATCTTGACTGCATTAGTTTTGTTTGTACAAAAACTTTTTAACTTTATAGTCAAAATTTTCTATCTGGTTGAACCTCAGTTTTCTCACCTGTAAAGTAAGAATAACACTTCACCTACCAACTTATCTCTCTTATCTCATAATATTAGCAAGTTTAAATGAGACAGGTTAAAATTTACTTTGTGAACTATAAGCACTGAAAATGTTGACTGGGTCTAGAGTCAGAAGACCTGAGTTCAACTCTGGCCTCAGACACTTACTAGTTATATGACCCTGAGCAAGCCACTTAATTTGCCTCAATTTATTCAACTGTAAAATACAGATAATAATAATAATATTTATCTCCCAGTGTTGCTGTGAGGATCAAATAAGAGAATAATTTTAAAGTGCTTAGTACAGTGGCACAGAGTAAATGCTACATAAATGTTAGCTATTATTATTACTTTGTGGGATTGTAAGGATCAAATACTTTAGCAAATAACTTGGCACATAGCAGCTGCTATAAAAATGTTTAAATTTCACTTCCTCTCTTATTACTATCACTAGGTTGTATGCTTCTTGAAGGTTTATGTTTGATAAAGTTTCATATTTCCCAGAGTACATGACACAGTTCCATGTATAGTCAGAGATATATTCAAATATTTGTGAAAACTAAATTAGCTAAGACCAGACTTGTTGGTCCTCAAAGAAAAGATAAGATTTAGGAATATGCTCTATAAAAGCCCATGAAGAAAACTGATTATGATCACACATACTGGTATATTGACAGAGATTTATATTAGCAAACTTTGTGGGACGTTTATGTTTATATGTAGGAGATGTACACTTGAAATATGTTTCCAAAGATGCCACTGATTGGCTTCCAACTTATTCAGAAGGCTATGGGAGAGTTGACACTGGTTTACTTCTTAATTTGTCTTAAGAATGTCTCATAACAATACTCACTTTAATTGAATTATCAAACATTTTTCCTATCAATTCTACTTATTAAAGAAGTGTAACAAATTGATCCCATTTAGTATAGCAGTCATATAAAATTGTGGCAGAGGAATTTCTTTCTTTCTTTCTTTTTAAATCAAAGCCTTTTATTTTCAAAACATATGCATGGATAATTTTTCTACATTGACCCTTGCAAAATCTTGTGTTCCAAATTTTCCCCTTCTTCCCCGCACGCCTTCATTTAGATGGCAGGTAATCCAATATATGTTAAACGTTAAAAATATATGTTAAATCCAATATATGTATACATATTTATGCAATTATCTTGCTAAACAAGAAAAATCAGATCAAAAAGAAAAAAAAAGAGAAAGAAAACAAAATACAAGCAAACAACAAAAAGAATGAAAATGCTGCGTTGTGATCCACACTCAGTTCCCACAATCCTCTCTCTGGGTATAGATGGCTCTCTCTAATAACAAGATCATTGGAATTGGTCTTAATCATCACGGAGGAATTTTCTGATCAAGATCCTTTCAATGGTTCCAACAAGTCAAAACTACTTTCATAATAATACTACAATGTTTTAACTCATAATACAATAAATAGACATGATTCACAAAAATAAATGCACTTCAATAAATTTTAAGACTAAAGCAGTCTTGAGACCAGTATGAAAACCACTGTTCTGATTAATATTTTAAAATTTAAACTGTTTTTATTCAGACCACTTTAAATATACTTTGTAAAGCTGATTCTTCTGCATTTGTGACTATTAGCACCGTTTTTTCATAACCAAAAATGTATGTTACAAATAAAGACTTTTCAGTGGTCATCAAAACCATTGGTACTGGCTAAGAAATAGAGTAGTCGATCAGTGGAAAAGAATAGGATCAGAGGACTAGGCAATAACTATAGCAGTCTAGTGTTTGATAAACCCAAAGACCCCAGCTTTTGGGATAACACCACATTATTTGACAAAAACTGTTGGGAAAATTGCAAACTAGTATGGAAGAAATTAGGACTTGACCCACACCTAACACCACATACCAAGAAAAGATCCAAATGAGTTCATGATTTGGATATAAAGGGTAATATTATAAACAAATTAGAAGAATATAGTATACTTTACCTCTCAGACCTGTGGAGAAGGAAGGAATTTGTGTCCAAAGAAAAATTGGAATTCTTAACTGAACACCAGATAGATAATTTTGGCCATATTAAGTTAAAAAGTTTTTGTACAAACAAAACTAATGCAGACAAGATTAGGAGGGAAGCAATAAATTGGGAAATCATCTTTACACTTAAGGGTTCTGATAAAAACCTCATTTCTAAAATATATAGAGAATTTTCTCATATTTATAAGAATTCAAGCCATTCTCCAAACGATAAATAGTCAAAGGATATGAATAGACAATTTTCAGATGATGAAATTAAAAGTATTTCTAGTCATAAGAAAAGGTGCTTCAAATCACTATTGATCAGAGAAATGTAAATTAAGACAACCCTGAGGTACCACTACACACCTGTCAGATTGGCTAAGATGACAGGAAAAGATAATGATGAATGTTGGAAGGGATGTGGGAAGGCTGGGCCACTGATACATTGTTGGTGGAACTGTGAACAGATCCAACCATTCTGGAGAGTAATTTGGAGCTATGCTCAAAAAGTTATCAAACTGTGCATACCCTTTGACCCAGCAGTGTTTCTATTGGGTCTATATCCCAGAGCTCTTAAAGGAGGGAAAGAGACCCACATGTGCAAGAATGTTTGTGGCAGCCCTTTTTGTAGTGGCTAGAAACTGGAAAACTGAAAGGATGCCCATCAATTGGAGAGTGGCTGAATGAATTATGGTATATGAATGTTATGGAATATTATTGTTCTGTAAGAAACGACCAGCAGGATGATTTCAGAGAGGCCTGGAGAGACTTGCATGAACTGATGCTGAGGGAAATGAGTAGAACCAGATCATTATACACGGCAACAATGGTACTATATGATCAATTCTGATGGATGTGGCTCTCTTCAACAATGAAATGTTTCAAACCAGTTCCAATTGTTCAGTAAAGGAAGCCCTATACACCCAGAGAGAGGCCTGTGGGATCTAAGTCTGGACCACAACATAGCATTTTCACACTCTCTATTGATGTTTGCTTGCATTATATTTTCCTTCTCAGTTTTTTTTTTCCCTTTCCTGTACAGCAAGATAAGTGTATAAATATGTATACACATATTTGATCTGTCAAATATTTTAACATAATTAACATGCATTAGACTGCCTGCCATCTAGGGGAGGGGATGGAGGGTAGGAGGGAAAAATTTGTAACAGAAAATTTTGCAAAGGTCAATGTTGAAAAATTATCTATGCATATGTTTTGCAAATAAAAAGCTTTAACAACAACAACAAAAACCAAATAAATACTTTTCAAGGAGTTGATCAATTTTGAATGGAATTTGGGAGTGAAGAAGGAAATGATGTTAATTCTAATAAATGGCCTGAATTACCTTTCATTTAAATGCCATAGCAAATACAAATGAATATATAAGCTCTTCATAGACCATGTTCTCCATTTCATTTTTTTTTAAGAGTATGGTAATTATATTCTGTAAGAAGTATTATGTATAGTAGATACTAGGATGCACATCAGAAATCATAAAGATGAATTTGGACACAAGTTTAAAATGAGAGAATTATCTGAATATGGAATATATTTAAAAAAAGACCAATATCCTTTTATTGGCCATACCATATGGATGTAAATGTATTGGGAGAGTGAGACAGTAAAACTCTCTAAAACAGTTAACAAGTATGCTAGGAAAGTATTTTTCTATTTCAAGAGTAATTCCTCAGACAATAACATTATTGTCTGAGGAATTACTCTTCAAAGTATTTCCTTAATATCATAGAATTTTTTTTCTTTTAAAAAGTAGATTTAGTATGCAAATCTGTTGTAATTCAGTTTGCCAAATAATTCTCCTTCCATGGAAGCAAAATATTTCCTTAAGAACACAGAATTCATTTTCATTTAAAATGCATACCAGTTATAATTCTGTTTCCCATACTCCTCCTGAGAAGCAAATATGAAATCTATATTTTTCAGTTATACTTCTTGTTCCAAATTAACAAATTACTTCTTGTTTTATGTAACTTTTATAATTAGGTCATCAATGACTGATCATTCTTGGGGAATGAATAATAATTTTCTAAAAGAAATCAATATTATAAGCAAAGCTTTTGTGATCCCTTCCAAACTATGTAATTAACTAATTTCCTATAACTTACACTAATAGTTTCTAAAATAATTGTGATAATCATACAATAATAAATACTAATACATTGTAGTTCTTACCTGAGCCCCTGCAAGAATGGCTTTTTCATATATTGCAATGATATTTTCAAGAGGGCTTGTAATTGGTTCAAGGCGTGCAAGACACACCCAATATTTAACAAGTTTCTTGGCATCTGGAATTTTTACAATAAGCTCTTCCAGTGTTAAAAGTACTTCTTCCCTTGGACATCCCTAAAGTTGGAGAACAAGCAAGTACAATAAATGTCAATATATTTATCTTTCCTGCTTAAAACATTATGGTTAATTGATAATTTGTTAGACTATATACACAGATTTAAAGATACTAAAGAGAAATAATCCTAGAAATGATTTACTTCTTTTCTCTTACGTAATAGTTGAGATGCTTATCAATGCGAAATGTTGAGAGAAAAAAAAAGTGGTGATAGAAGAGGTCTGAATAACACCCTAGGAATTAAAAAATAAGTTAACTATCATGATTTATGAGACCAGAATAACTAGGTGTGTAAAATGTGTAACTGATTTTTTTCTGTAACATTTTTTATCCATATAAAAATAAATGTTAAAGTTTAAGTATTATAAATTTGAGATATGCTACACAACAGCTTTAAATTTCCTCAAGAATCACATATCTGCATTACCCCTTTCCCCTCCCCCAAAAAAGTATTTCAGCCTTAGTTTTGGTGATCAATCATCAATCTCAATCTTTGGTACAGTAGAAAATGCCGCAGGGATGAAGTTCCACATCTGCCACACTTACAGTATAATTTTAACCGAATCATTTCATTTGTCCAGAACTGGCTTCTCATCTATAAAATTAAAAGTTTGAAGTGGATGATTTCCTTCCAAAGTACCTTCTAGTTCTAATATTCTGCAACCCATCTATTAATTTCCCTGAAATTTTAATATTTAGACTTTATCATAATTTAGATGGTGACCAAGTCAACATAAAAAAGAAACCACCTACTAGTTTTTCTGCAGTTCTACTTCTCAGTGAAGTTTCCTGTAATAAATGTATATACAAAAAGAAAAGTGGGGACAACTCACAGTTCTAAGTTAATATCTCAGTTTCTTTTTAAAGAAAAATCTTTATCTAGCTTCCCAAAGAACCAGTATTTTGAGTTAGCATGAAACTACAAAAATGTGCATATTATGTTTCTTCCTTTAAATCCCTTTCAAACAATTCATAATCTGAAGCAAAAGAATAGTGCTAATATGGATCTGTTAGTCTAATCAATAACATTTTGAAAAATGGTAAGAATTTTGGTCTTCTTAAATTTAACCTGACCCTATGTAGTTAAATAAAAGTATAAAATCTCTTATGGTACTAAGGTAAAAAACCTTAGCTCAGAAGACAAATAGAACTAGACCTTCTGCAAGTTCTTAAGATCACAGAAGTTTCAGAAAAAGCAGCGTTATGCATGAATAAGTTAGAAAGAAGTTCTCAAAGGAAAAACAATAATCTGGAACTAGAAAGATTTACAAGCAAATTCTAACATTAAAAGAAAATTATGAGACTGTACAAACATTTTACAAAAGTAGGAAAAGATGAGATCTACCAAATCTTTCTCTGGAAAATGTAGGTGTGTGAAATGGCCACACTAGGTCCTAAAGAGTTGAGAAATACCTTCCTCCCTTCTTGGTAGAGATGGGAAATTAATTGAAATGTGGAATATATTGTCATGCACAGTTGATATGTTGCCTGGCTTTGTTGAATAGCTTTTTATACCTTTGTCACAAGACATGACTTACTGAAGGGGCGATGGAGGACCTTTACTCTGAAGGAAGAAATGAAGGAAAGATGGAGGGAGTAAGGAAAAAAGAAGAAAAAGAAAATGAGAGGAAACAAACAAGCATTTATTAAGTATCAACTATGTAACAGGTACTGTACTAAGCATTTTACAAATATTCTCTCATTTGAGCCTCAAAACCACCTTGGGGGTTAAGTGCTATTATTAAATGCATTTCACAATTCAGAAAACTGATGCAGGCAAAAGTTAAGCAACTTGTTCAGTATCACACTGCTATTGTGTCTGAGACCAAATTTGAACTTAGCTCTTCCGGATTCCAAGCCCAGTGCTCTATTCACTGTACCACCTAGCTGTCTCTGGAAATGGAGATATAAAAACAAGAGTTATCAATTAAAAATAAGTTAAAAGAAAAAGAAACATGTAAAATATTACATGTGTCTGCATATGGCCAGAAGTCAAAGTTCTACAGTATAACAAGAATTAAACTAAGAGGGACTTCTTCCCTATATTCTTATAGGATCTTTACTCCTTCAAATTCTATCAAGAATCCAGATAGTGAACAGTCTCCAACCTTAACAGCCCCCCCCCCCCCAGTATTTCAGAAATCCAAAAGTAAAACTGGCTCAGGCTGTAACAGCACATGTATCACATTAGAACTTAACCGGAGAACTGAGGAAAAGAGAGAAACAAGACAGAACACACTGAAGATTGTGTGGAAATCTACTAAATTTGTAGGAAAAAGCCTAATATCCTGCTGAGGTTAGTTGAATCCCCCTAGAAATTTGGGGCAGAAATCAAGGTTGGTGAAATATTAATTATCTAGTGTATAAAGAAGCTAAAATAGCTTTGAGATCTAGCTTCCAGATTAACTGCCATCAAAAGGGAAAGAGTTAGAAAGTGAACAATAGGGGGAATTAAGAAAAAAGACTTATACTGCGCTAAAGAGCTTAGGGAGAAAAAAGCTCAATGATCATGAGCATAAACAGATAAACCAACAAGGAAGATGGTAATTACAGAAGGAAATATGATTTTTAGATCAGGTAAAATAGCCCAGGCATTCATAAATATATCTCAAAATAAAGGAAAACTGAATTAATATCTTATGAGGGATATGGAGATCCATAACAGAGCAAATAAACACAGTAAAATGTTCCTGAATGATTTAAAGGAGGTATTAACAATAGTGAAAGCAGAATTTATGGTCTATACAACAGAAATAATTGGTAAAACAGAAAAAACTTGAGTTCATGGTGGCAAGTCTTACTAAAGAAATAAAATAACTGATTAGGAATGCAAATATATGGAAATAAAGGACAACATAGGAAAAAAAGCAAAAAGCATTAATACTAAAAGACAGTATGCTCTCCATACAAATACTGATTTTGAAGACAAGATGTTTAGAAACAACTTAAGGCTTTAAATTTACTGAATGAAAATGACAAATCAAAAATCTGGCACTATGTAAGAAATAATTTAAGAAAAAAGTCCAAAAATTCTGGGGGAAAAAAAAAACCTAGTATCAATCAAAAGAATTCATGTATTGTGTTCAGAAGAAAATACAAGGCTACTCCAAGATATATAATGATTAAACTCCACCAACAAACAACAAATTCTGCAAGCAACCAGGAAAATCCCCATCATATATAAAACAAAGAAGGAAAATTCTAATAATACAAGACTATTCTGCACCTACAAGAAATTGTAGAAACAATAGAATTTGTCCCAAAGAGCAAAGGCGCACAAGATCCAATCCAATATGACCTTTCTGGAAAATCTAAGCCTATTAATGAAAAAATATGGATGTTCAACTTAAAAGAGGTATTAAAAATATTCCTAGAAAGAAGAAGTTATTTACTTCTTAAATACTACACACAGCACAATTCCTAGAACTCTATTTGATAAAAACTGTTGGAAAACATGGGAAGCATTTTGGCAAAAATTAGGCTCAGGCTAACATCTTATTCCATAATAATTTTAAATGCTTGTCACTTTACTACTTAAAAGTCACACTTTATTTAAAAAAATTGGAAGAGAAGCTGATTGCATACTTCTCACAGTTAATGAGAAGATTTATTATTAACAAAATGAGATAAATGCTCCAAATTTCTAATAACAAAAATGCAAATCAAAAGAATTCTGAGGAACCTATCACTCTGCAAATTGGCCAAAGGTGACAAAAGATGGGAACAGTCAATGTTGGATATTGTGCAGAGATAGGTACCCTAGTACACACTATGTAACAATAACCATTCTGGAATGCACTTTAGAATTATCCAAATACCTAAATTGTATTTACCCTTTGACTCAAAAATTCCATTTGTAACATATCCCAAGGAGACCATTAAGAAGAAAAAAATTCCCACATATACCAAAAATATTTATAGCAGTACTTTTTGTGATAGCAAAGAATTGGAAACAAAGTAGATGGCCATCAATCAGGGAATGACTAAAGAAATTGTGGCATAGGAATGAAACGGAATATTACTCTCTAAGAAAGGGGAAATAAGAATAAAGCATGGAAATAGCAACATGAAATGATGGCAAGTAAATTAAACAGAGCTCAATCCCCCAAAAGTAATTACAACATAGGAAACAAATATATAAACAAAATTATGAGTGAATGTTGCATAAGTATTAAGTAAAAGCAAGGTAAAGATATGAAACATTCCCTCACCTCTTTCCAGAGGTGGAAGGTTTACAAGTGTTGTATATGGGAAACATTTTCAGACTTTTTTGGTGTATTGATCAGTTATCCTAATTTTTCCTCTTCTTTTTCTTTTGAAAAAGAACTTTTGTTGCATGAGATAGCTCTCTAGGACCTAAAGTGGAAGAGATACTAGGGGAAACTAGGTAATGTAAAACCAATAATTATTATTATTATTTTTAAATTTTATTTTATTTGCAAAACATATGTATGGGTAATTCTTCAACATTAACCCTTACATAGCTTCCTGTTACAAATTTCCCCCTCTACTCCCCACCCCTCCCCTAGATGACAGGATATCCACTACATGGTAAAACTAATAATTAAGAAAATTTTTTTCCCAAAAGAATTCACTTACAAAGATTGGCGAGCTAGGTAAACAGGCTTTGTGATCTATATGATCTTCAAAAATGTAGTTGTGCTTTTAATGTCTAAAATTTTACTTTCTCTCAGTACTATGAACTATCAATTTTGTGCTTAATTTTTTTTTTTTTTTTTGCTGAGGCAGTTGGAGTCAAGTGACTTGCCCAGGGTCACACAGCTAGGAAGTATTAAGTGTCTGAGGCCAGATTTGAATTCAGGTCCTCCTGCCTTCAGGTCTGGTGCTCTATCCACTGTGCCACCTAGCTGCATATTTTTAATAAAAGATTATAAGTGGCAAAAGAAATAGGAATTTGAAAATCCCATTACCATTCTGCTGTACATATTTATTATCCATAAAAATTCAGTAAGGTAAGCAATTTTTGTGACTCAAGTAATGAGACTAATTTTCCTACTTCTATAAGTAAGATACTCCCATAAATTGGTTTACTCAAAAATAAGATTATTTTTATACAAAAGATTTTTAATCTCAAAAATGACATTAGTAAAACCTGACTGAAAATTTAAGACAAACAAGACTGATGTGATACAAATGAAGTAGTAACTATTGAATTAAATAAATTAAAGTTCTAAAATACCTTATTAATTAAGTTCAAGTATTCAGAAAATATTTTGTTAACTTTATCAGTGAATAATCTTTGCTCATCTTCTTCTGCAATGGTGGTCCAGAAAGACTCAACTGGTTTTTCTTTTGGCAATTCCATCTTAGATGGAGCAGGTAGACCAGATGTAGGTGGTCTTTTAATTACTTTTCTTTTGTCATTTTCCCACTCAACCAGACGAGCTCTACAAGGAAAGGAAATATATTAGGATCATAGATATAGAGCTAAAAGAGATCCTAGAGATTGTCTACATTAAGCCACCTATGGTTACAGATGAGGAAACCAAAGCATAGAAGTAAAATAATTTATCCAAATTTTAAGTGTCAGAGTCAGGATCAAACTTAGGTTCTCTGATTATATAGTTGGTGATTTCTACTGCACTATGCTTAATGTTGCCATTCTAAGATTCAGCTGGACTTTTGTCAAATAAAAGCAAAGATGGCAATGTGGAAAGGATTCAGTGCTCTAAGGAATTACTTGAGTTGCATATAACCAGGCTTTGAAATTTAGGTGCTGTTAATCTTAAGTATTGTATCCAAAGAACCAAATTTCAATTTAGATTATTAAAAAATAGCATTAACATAAAAACATCTAAACATTTGCTTTGCTTTAGTTTAAAGTTATTTGCAAACCATGGAAAAGGAAATACATTCCTACTAGATTATACTGTACTAAAAGAGCAGTTTGCAAACTATTATGAAAATAATCTAGTTTTTGGTGATTTATTTTTACCTTCTTTCTTCTGCTGATTCTTTGGTTACTGTAGTTCTTTGTCCTGTATTGATAGGTGGTCTTGTTAAAGTGTATCTTCTCTTATCAATAGTTTTGGAATCTTCTCTGAATTTACTACTGAAAGTTGATGCAGGTTTGGATTCAGAACTATGAATGGCTACAGCTACAGATGTTCTACATT
This sequence comes from Myrmecobius fasciatus, assembly GCA_023553655.1. Lineage (NCBI taxonomy): Eukaryota > Metazoa > Chordata > Mammalia > Dasyuromorphia > Myrmecobiidae > Myrmecobius > Myrmecobius fasciatus. The sequence goes on along the minus strand of JAJPUD010002699.1, from coordinate 123,236 downwards.
TTGATGAAGCTTCATTTTCTTTTACACTAGAAATCAGATTAGTCTTGACATTTGGTAGAACTGGATTTGAGAGAGGTAATCTTTTTTTAAGAGGCTCTCTTCGGATAGTAACATTGACAGCTGTTCTAACAGTGGGTTCTTTCTCTTTGTTCTGGATAGCATTGACCTGGTTTTTCTGAGAAGATTGAAAGGCTGTTTTGTTCTGGGAAGAAGCAGTACTATTAGATTTAGTCGAACCAATAATAGATGTTGTTCTACTGCCTTTCATAGCTGTGTCAATTCTGCTTACAGACTGAGTTTTAGGAACAGTAGCTGAAGTTGTCTTATTTGTCACAGAATCTTCTGTAACCACTGATGGCTTTCGAAATGAGTTAACTTTAGACTGGACAACTCTACCACGATAGGAACCAAGGACTGGCTTTTTTGGCAAGGTAGCAGCATCTTGCTTCAACTTCTCTGCAGCTAGTTGTTTCTCCTTACTATTTCTTTTAAGACGAAAGGTTTGACTAAGTGACACAGAGCGAATTTTAGAGTCATCTTCATTTGGTAACACTTGTATAGTTTGATCACAGTTCTCAGGATAACAGACATCAACATCTATGGTTGAATTTGTCAATACATTGGTAGATTTTAAAGGAACGCCATTTCTTTCTACTGTCAGGATACTTTTTCTCCATATAGGCCGATTAACATTTTCTTTATCATCCTGAAATAGTTAATTAGATGAGTCAGTAATTTATAATTAATTTCTATCAGAGAAAAAAGTGAGTAGGAGAAAAGAAAAAAGTATAGGACTAAACTATAAAATTTAGAAATAAAGGATTTAAATATTAAACTTACCATTTTAGTGCTGGTGAGCTTCAGCTCTTTTGGCACCTTCTTGATTGAGTCTTCAGCTACTTTTCTATTATAGTTAGTATTGCTTTAAAAAAGAAAATGACAAAGGAGAAATCTTAAGAATCCGAACTGTCTAAATATACATGTTTCTTACTCCAACATATTTTAGACTCATTTATAAAAAGTCTGAGTTAATTATAAATCACTTCCATCTATTCCTTAAAGCATATTTCTTCAGAAACTTCTAACAGGTAACACTCTGAAGTACTGTAATACCTGATACTAATAAAACAGCATTTCTTTAATTAAAAACAAAAACAAAAACAAAAACAAAAACAAAAAAAACACATACTGGTTTTCACACAAGAAATTCAAACAACATACAGTTATGTTAAAATATATTAAGATATGAATTTTAGTTCTGGTATGTTTTGGCATCACACCTTTATTACCTAATTTTAAAAATAAATTCTATTTTTAAAATTAATAAAAATTAATATTCTTTCCTTCTATTCTTTGCTCCCAGACTGAAAAAAGAAAGAAAACTCTTGAAACAATTATGCATACTCAAAAAAACTGAATTTCTGTTCTGGCCATATTCAAAACTATATGGCTGATTCTCAATCCCAAATCCATTTATTAACTAGCGGTCATAACATGTTTTGTTATAAATTCTCTGGAACTGTAGATGATCACTGCAGTGGTCAGAATCCTTACAACTTTCAAACTTGATTATTTTTACAACATTACTATTGTATAAATTGTTCCCTTGGTTCTGTTCATTTTACTATGTATCAGTTCACTGAAGTCTTCCCAGACACCTTTCTGTGACACCATCCCTTTCTTGTGGCATTAGTATTTCATTACATTTTTATGCCATCATTTGTTTAGACACCCCCAAAATTATGAGGGTAGCCACTTAGTTTACAGTTTTTTGATACAACAAAAAGAGCTAGTATAAATGTTTTTGTACATATGGGTCCTTTTCATCTTTCTTTGGTATCTCTGAGGTAACAAACTTTTTTGGTTTAGAAGATGTTTTTGTTTGTTTTGGTTTAAAATCCACATAAATGCTTATCTCCATGACTGCATGACAGTCAGAAGAGTCTAGATTCTACCAAGAATTTTTATGTTAACAATTGTTTTTGTAAGATGAAACGGAAAAGATTAGAAGACAAAAGAAAAGAAACCCAAATTTCATACCCCAGGAAATATTTTCAAAATGAAATACCCTATCACTAGAGATTACCAAGTTGTAAAGTATGGAATTTCCACTTACTTCCAAGTCCTTCTAGTTCCTAAATATTTCACAAAGAAAATAGTTATCTGAAAAGTCAACAATCCCATTAGCCATTGTTTATCATTTTTAAGCAGTAAAACTACAGTTTTGAAATGTAGTAAGAGATAAAAACAATAACTTCACAAAAAGATACAATAAAACTTCAACCATCCAAAATCCTTAAATTATTTACTCTGCATAGCTGCCGGGTCAATTCATTAAGTATTTAAATCTTTTTGTTTATTTTAATCAACACAAATGGAAATATTTCTTTCTTTTTTTTTTTTTTGCTGAGGCAATTAGGGTTAAGTGACTTGCCCAGGGTCACACAGCTAGGAAGTGTTAAGTGTCTGAGATGAAATTTGAATTCAGGTCCTCCTGACTTCAGGGCTGATGTTCTATCCACTTCACCACTTAGCTGCCCCAAATGGAAATATTTTTAAAATATATTATGCTTCCTGCTTTCTTAAACAGAATCACAACCTCTATTGGTCATTTGTAACAAGCTTAAATGCGTTGAGGAAGAAAATTCTGAACTAAATAAGGAAAACAAATCTGGAATAAGAGTCATCATACATAGACCACTTACTACGTGGCTTTAGGCAAATCACAAACTCTTCATGCCTCAGTTTCCTCACCTAAAAATGGAAATAAACAACTCTTCTCATACCACAGGATTCTTGGGAAAAGCAAATTGAATGATGTAGATAAAAGCTCTTTAAAAATTATAAGGTATTGGGACAGCTAGGTGATGCAGTGGATTGAGCGTTAGCCTTGAAGTCAGGAGGACCTGAGCTCAAATATAGTCTCAGGTACTTCCTAGCTGTGTGACCCTGGGCAAGTCACTTAACCCCAATTGCCTCAGCAAAATAAAATAAAATAAGGTATTAAAGTGATGACTAAAATATTACTGTGTCACAAAAAATGATAAATACAAATACAGAGAAGCATGAGAAGACATGAAAAGTAAAGTAAGCAACAAGGAAATTCACATATACATTGAAGATAACACCCACAGAATGAACACAAATTTTTTAAAATCAAAATTAAAGGTTGTATAATTATAACGATTAAGCCATACAACTACACTTGCTATTTTATTAATAACTAAGGATTCGGGCTTTTCTACTTTTATTTCCCCATTTAGGGCCCAAGTAATTGTAAAAAGTGTTTTCTGAAAGACATGACTGATATAAGATTGTCCCAACCCTTAAGGATCATGCTTGATTTTGGAAATGATTTCACCCAAGTAGGAGACCTTCTTCTTATTTAGTAAACAGACCTGGTCTGGGCATGTTCTTGTCTCAAGGAAATGAGCTCTTGTCTTTGTAACCCTCCATTAGAATTTAGTTTATGAAGGAGAAAACCAACCAGAGTGATCTGATGGAGATAGACTCCCCCTGCCCACACTGTTGCAAGTAGCTAAATCTCATGATCAAGCCATGTCCAAGTAGGAGGTGCTGAAGGCCACCTCCTCATGAAATGTTGACCATTAGGACTGATTTTCACTTATCAGAAGCATTTCCTCTCAAAATATATTTAAGGTAGGAGCAGTTAGAAGGTGCAGTTCGAGCACTGGCCCTGGAGTCAGGAGGACCTGAGTTCAAAACCGGCCTAAGATACTTTGCATTTCCTACCTGTGTGACCAAGTCACTTAATTTCAATTACGTTACTGAGTGGAACCTTGAAAGAAACTAGGATTTCCAACATGTGGAGATAAAAGGAATAGCTTTCTCATACTTGTGGTTCATATGTTAAGCAGGAGACTTGGGTGTTAAGCAGGAGTAAAATGACATATATTAAACTAATGTGGCTGTAACTTGAGTGTGTGAGAGATTTAATTAGAAATAAATAAGAAAAGTTAAGTTGGAGCCAAATTGTGAAAGGTTTTGGATATGAAACAGAGAAGTTTGTATTTTTACCCAGAAGAAAACCGAGCCAATGCATGGTGTTCATAGAGCTTCATTGGCCCTCGTTTTCCTCTGGGATAAAATACAAACATTTCTTTTTTATAGAAAATACCTTTGTCGACTGCCCAGATTAACAGAAAAGGAAATAAATTACTTAAATAGTCCCATTTATAAAAAAAAAAGAAATAGAAGAAGCTATTAATCAACTCCCTAAGAAATCTCCAGGGCCAGATGGATTTACATGTGAATTCTACCAAACATTTAAAGAACAATTAACTCTAATACTATACAAACTATTTGAAAAATACCTTTTCCTACCAAATTCCCTTTTATGACATAGGCATGATATTGATACCTAAACCAGGTAGGATGAAAACAGAGAAAGAAAATTATATACCAATTTCCCTAAAGAATATTGATGCAAAAATCTTAAATAAAATATTAGCAGAGATTACAGAAAGTCACCCCCAGGATAATACTCTATGACCAAGTAGGATTTATACCAGGAATGCAAAGCTAGTTCAATATTAGGAAAACTTTTAGCATAACTAACTACCATCAATAATCAAACTAATAAAAACCATATAATTATCTCAATGGATGCAGAAAAAGCATTTGAAAAAATCCAACACCCATTCCTATTAAAAACACTAGAGAGTATAGGAATAAATGGACTTTTCCTTAAAATAATCAGTAGAATTTATTTAAAACCATCAGCAAGCACTATATACAATGAGGATAAACTGGAACCATTCTCAACAAGATCAGGGGTGAAACAAGATTGCCCACTGTTATCATTACTACAATACTGTATTAGAAATAATAGCGTTGGCAATAAGAGAAGAAAAAGATTAAAGGAATTAGAGTAGGTAATGAGGAAACCAAACTATCACTCTTTGCAGATGATATGACAGTATATTTAGAGACCCCTAGAAAATCAACTAAAAAACTAACAGAAACAATCCACAAGTTTAGCAAAGTTGCAGGATACAAAATAAATTCACATAAAACATCAGCATTTTTATATATTGCCAACAAAGTCCAGCTGCAAGAGATACAAAGAAAATTTTCATTCAAAATAACTGCTGACGGTATAAAATATTTGGGAATCTATCTGCCAAGAAAAAGTCAAGAACTATATGAATACAACTACAAAACACTTTCCACACAAAGTCAGATCTAAACAATTGGAAAAAATATCAAGTGCTTTTGGATAGGTCAAGCAAATATAATAAAAATGATAATACCATCTAAATTAATCTTATTTAGTGCTATACCAATCAAACTCCCAAGAAATTATTTTACAGATTTAGAAAAAAATAACAAAATTCATCTAGAAGAAAAGAATTTCAAAGGTGGCCTAGCTGTACCAGATCTAAAACTATACTATAAAAGCAGCAGGTATCAAAACCATCTGGTACTCAATCAATGGAATAGGTTATGATCACAGGACAAAATAGTCAATAATAGTAATCTAGTGTCTGACAAATCTAAAACTATTTGACAAAACCTGCTGGGAAAATTGGAAACTAATATGGCAAAAATTAGACAATGACCTACACATAACACTGTATACCAAGATAAGGTTGAAATGGGTTCATGATCTAGACATAAAGAATGATATTATAAACAAATTAGAACATGGGATAGTTTGCCTGTCAGACATGTGGAGGAAGGAATTTGTGACTAAAGAACTAGAGATTATTATTGATCACAAAATATATAATTTTGATTATAGTAAGTTAAAAAGTTTATGAACAAACAAAACTAATGCAGACAAGATTAGAAGGGAAGCAATAAACTGAGAAAACATTTTTATATGCAAAGGTTCTGATAAAGGCTTCATTTCTAAAATGTATAGAGAATTGACTCAAATTTATAAGAATTCAAGCCATTCTCCAATTGATAAATGGTCAAAGGATATGAATAGACAATTTTCAGATGAAGAAACTGAAACTATTTGTAGTCATATAAAAAGGTGCTCCAAATCATTATTGATCAGAGAAATGCAAATTAAGACAACTCTGAGATACCACTACACACCTGTCAGATTGGCTAAGATGACAGGAAAAGATAATGACAAGTGTTGGAGGGGATATGGGAAAACTGGGACACTGATACATTTTTAGTAGAATTGTGAACAGATCCAACCATTCTGGAGAGCAATCTAGAACTATGTTCAAAAAGTTATCCAATCCTTTGACCCAGAATTGTTTCTACTGGGCTTATATCCCAAAGAAATCTTAAAGGAGGGAAAGGGCCCCACATGTGCAAAAATGTTTGTGCAGCCCTTTTTGTAGTGGCTAGAAACTGGAAACTGAATGCCTGCCCATCAATTGGAGAATGGCTGAACAAATTATGGTATATGAATGTTATGGAATATTATTGTTCTGTGAGAAACGACCAGCAGGATGACTTCAGAGAGGCCTGGAGAGACTTGCATGAGCTGATGCTGAGTGAAATGAGCAGAACCAGAAAATCAATATACTCGGCAACAATAAGACTATATGATGATCAATTCTGCTGGACATAACTCTCTTCAACAATGAGATGATTCAAACCAGTTCCAATTGTTCAGTGATGAAGAAAGCTATATAAACCCAGAGAGAGGCCTATGGGATCTGAGTGTGGACCACAACATAGCATTTTTACACTTTCTGTTGATGTTTGTTTGCATTTTGTTTTCCTTCTCAAGTTTTTTTATTTTTCTTTCTAGATTCGATTTTTCTTGTGCGGCAAGATAACTATATAAATATGTATGCATATATTGGATTTATCATATATTTTAACATGTTTAACATATATTGGATTATCTGCCATCTAGGGGAGAGGGAAAAATTTGAAAAAGAAAATTTTGCAAAGGTCAATATTGAAAAATTATCCATGCATATGTTTTGCAAATAAAAAGCTTTAATTTAAAAAAAAAAAAAGAAATTGAAACCATTTCTAGTCATATGAAAAGGTGCTCTAAATCATTATTGATCAGAGAAATGCAAATTAAAACAACTCTGAGATATTATTTCATACCTCTCAGATTGACTAAGATGACAGGAAAAGATAATGATAAATAATTAAAGGAATATGGGAAAACTGGGACACTAATACATTGGTGAAGTTGTGAACTGATCCAACCATTCTGGAGAGCAATTTGGAACTATGCCCCAAGAGTTATCAAATCGTGCATACCCTTTGACCCAGCAGTGTTTCTACTGGGTCTGTATACCAAAGAGACTTTAAAAGAGGGAAAGACCCACATGTGCAAAAATGTTTGTGGCAGCCCCTTTTGTAGTGATAATTAACTGGAAACTGAGTGGATGCCCATCAGTTGGAGAACAGCATAATAAGTTAAAGAATATTATTGTTCTATAAGAAACGATAAGCAGGATGATATTAGAGAGCCTGGAGGGATTTACACGAACTGATGCTAAGTGAAGTAAGCAGAACCAGAAGATCATCGTACCCGGTAACAAGAAGATTATACAATGATCAGTTTGATGGAGATGGCTCTCTTCAACAATGAGATGAACCAGACCAGTTCCAATTGTCTTGTGATGAAGAGAACTATCTGCATCCAGGGAAAGGACTGTGGGTACTGAATGTGGTTCACAACATAGCATTTTCAGTCTTTTTGTTGTTGTTCATTTGCATTTTATTTTCTCATTTTTTCCTTTTTGATTTGACTTTTCTTGTGCAGCAAGTTAATTGTATAAATACATGCATATGTTGGATTCAACATATATTTCTACCATGTTTAACATCGGTACTTGCCATCTGGGGGAGGGGATGTGGGAAGGGAGGGAAAAATTGGAACACAAGGTTTTGTAAAGGTTAATGTTGAATTATCCATACATATGTTTTGAAAAATCAAAAGTTTTATTAAAGAAAAAAAATACCTTTGTCTTAGTGTTATGTTATAAAACTAAAATAAGCTTTACCTGGTTATCTGCTTTTCCTGTAACTTTAAGGAAGAAAAGGCTTTCTTTTTTGCAAGATATTCCTCCAGTTTTTGTCTTCTTTGTTCTAATAGACAAATGGAAAAGATAAACAAATCAATTACTTTGGAATTTCAACAAATATACTAACAAATTAAAACTCTTTCAATTAACAGTACTTAAAAGAAATATTTGTTCAAAGTAGAGACACTATTTAACTGGAAAGTAGAAATTAATGAATTCTACTTTATCTAACAAGATCACAGCAGCACAGATTTAGGGCTAGAAGCCAGTGGTTCCTAAAGGGTATTCCAGGGCACACTAGCTAGGTATGTCATGATTTGTATGGAACTTGCCATGAATTATATGGAACTTAAGACTTCCCATCAAGAAATTAGGCATTGACCCACACCTAACACCATATACCAAGATAAGGTCAAAATGGATTCATGATCTAGGCATAAAGAATGATATTATAAACAAATTAGAACAATGTAGGATGGTTTTCCTCTCAGACCTGTGGAGAGGGAAGGAATTTGTGACCAAAGAAGAACTAGAGGTCATCATTAATCACAAAATAGATAAGTTTGACTATATCAAGTTAAAAAGTTTTTGTACAAACAAAATGAATGCAGACAAGATTAGAAGGGTAGCAGTAAACTGGGAAAATATTTTTACATCCAAAGGTTCTGATAAAGGCCTCATTTCTAAAATATATAGAGAATTGACTCAAATATATAAGAATTCAAGCCATTCTCCAATTGATAAATGGTCAAAAGATATGAACAGACAATTTTCAGACGAAGAAATTGAAACTATTTCCAGTCACATGAAAAGGTGCTCCAAGTCACTACTGATCAGAGAAATACAAATTAAGACAACTCTGAGATACCACTACACACCTGTCAGAGTGGCTAAAATGACAGGAAATGATAATGATAACTGTTGGAGGGGATGTGGGAAAACTGGGACACTGATACATTGTTGGTGGAACTGTGAACGGATCCAACCATTCTGGAGAGCAATTTGGAACTATGCTCAAAAAGTTATCAAACTGTGCATACCATTTGACCCAGCAGTGTTTCTACTGGGCCTATATCCCAAAGAGATTTTAAAGGAGGGAAAGGGACCCACATGTGCAAAAATGTTTGTGGCAGCCCTTTTTGTAGTGGCAAGAAACTGGAAATTGAAAGGATGCCCATCAATTAGAGAATGGTTGAATAAATTATGGTATATGAATGTTATGGAATATTATTGTTCTGTAAGAAACGACCAACAGGAGGATTTCAGAGAGGCCTGGAGAGACTTGCATGAGCTGAGGCTGAGTGAAATCAGCAGAACCAGGAGAACATTATACACAACAACAAAACTATACGATGATCAATTTTGATGGACATGGTTCTCTTCAACAATGATGTGATTCAAACCAGTTCCTATTGTTCAGCGATGAAGATAGTCATATACATCCAGAGAGAGGCCTGTGGGAACTGGGTGTGAACCACAACATAGCATTTAATGCTTTCTGTGAATATTTCCATGCATTTTGTTTTCCTTCTTAGGTTGTTTTTTTCTTCTTCTCTTTCTAGATCTGATGTTTCTTGTGCAGTAAGATAACTGTATAGATATGTATACATGTATTGTATTTGTCATATAATTTATCCTATTTAGCATGTAGATTACCTGTCATCTAGGAGTGGGGGGTGGGGGGGAAGGAGAGGAAAAGCTTGGGGAAAAAAAAAGTTTTTGCAAAGGTCAATGTAGAAAAATCACTCATATGATTTGTAAATAAAAAGCTTTATTTAAAAAAAAAAAGACTTCCTATCAATTGGGCATGATTAATTCTCCCAATTGTCTTTTTAAGTATGCTGAAATTTTTTAAAGCAAAGAATATTCTCTACCCATGATCAAAAAGGAACCATTGTACAAACCTCTTATTTTATGGATAGAAAAATTGAGGCACAGATATATCATAAAGAAAGATGCATGGCTTAAAGTAGAGGTTGAAATAAAACAAAAATCTATTTTTAAATATAGAAATTAATTTAGGTAGGGTTTGGAGAACGAATCTATACAAATTACAAAAAGGTCAATCAACTAGCAAGTTTCTGAAACAAGAATTTAACCTAGATCTTTCTGACTCCCAAGTTAGGTGCACTATCTCCTAGAAAACCCTGTCACTCATATGCCATGCAATAAGTGGCACCACTGGAGTTAGAACACCCATTGAGTATTCCTTCCCATAGCACCACTCTGGCTCCCCAGTTAATAAACTAAGAAGGAGGAAACAAATGCCTACCATCCATTTTGCACAAGAAATAAAGCCCACAACAGAATAAAATTACCCTCAAAACAGGAAGAAATAATAGCTAATACATATAGAACATAATTACAAATTCTAGCATTTACATGATAAAACCTGGTATTTATATAAAAATATAATTCATATTTACGTTAAAAATTAAATAATATGCATTTACATGATATAAATAGAATAGCTAGTATCTTTACAATGTAAATATAATTCATTCACGATATAAATATTATAGCCAGTATTTATATTTATGAAATGCTAGTATAGCTAGCATTTATACAACGTAAATACAATTTGCATCTACAGTGATATAACTAGCATTTACATGATACATAGTAGAGAGTATTTATAGAATGCAAATAAAATTAGCATTTACATAATATAAATGAAGAAATAGCTAGCATTTATGACATAATATAGTAAGCATCAATATAATATAAATATGAAAATTAGCGACATAAATATAATTAGTAATAGTATAACGGCTAGTATTTATGTAACAACACAAATAGTAAAAATAGCTAGCATTTAAATAATACTTTAAGGGTTGCAAAAAGTTGTTTCAAAGGTAGGCTCGACCCCTTCCCCTCCCCGCCCCCCCAAAGATCTGGACACAAGGTGTGGCCAGCAGACCAGACCCCCTTTTAAACTCCACCTTGATGTGAGACTGGGGAAACTGCAGAGAACAGGTGGTGATCTAGCTGGCTACCCAGGTCTGTAGCGTACATGCATTAACTCAAAGGGCACACGACGGGAGGGGTAGAGGGGGAAGCTCCTTCGGGAACCACGGCAGCCCTGCCCCCATTCACCCCACCACCCTGTCTCCTACTTCAATCGACCATACGCCACAGATAGTTCTGAACAACCGGAACCAAATGTTTCCCCCAGACTGACCTCCTCCCCCTCCCGAACTCCCCATCACAAGCCAATCTGTCAGTCAGTCAATAAGCATTTATTAAGCATCTACGTTACCGGGTGCCAAGTTTTCACTGAGGAAACAAAGAAAAGCAAAGCGTAGTCTCTGCCCTCTAGAAGCTCCCCGTCTAAAAATACAGGCCCGGAAGTGAGGAGGAAAGCAACGCCCTCTGCCGCTCCACACCCCCGCTGGCCCACCCGAGATCGAGGCTTCCGCCGAAGGTCGTAGGCCCCAAGACCCAGCCTCCGGCACCTATCCCCCATCTTCCCTCGCGGTCCCCACATCTTCACCTTTGAACAGCGGCATGGATCGCTGACTGGTGGGCAGCTGCAGGTCCGTGGCGCTCATCATGTCCGGGGGGCGCCTCGGGCCGCGTCTCCTCAGAAGCTAAGCCCGCGCCTCCTCAACTTCGTCTTACTAGACCGGAGTAGACGACAGGCAGCCGCGTTCGACCCGCGCGCCGCGTCTTCTGATTCGTTCGTTCGCTCACATACTCTCCGCCTATTGGCTAGGAGCTTGAATTGAATGGACCAATGGGCTGAGGGGAGTTGCTGTTGCTAGGTTGCGGCCCGGCGTGTACCCTAGCTATGGGGCGGGTCTTACGGACTTTCAAACCAAAATAAATCCGGATAAGTCTCCTGTTCTCGGGTTCTCTTAATCGGGTGGGAATTTGGGGGTGGAGCTAGTGCTAGAAGAAACAAGTCTGCAGCTTAATAGGTTTCCCCAGCCTCCTTGCTAATGCTTGAATAAATTCATGTTTCAGTGTGTTAGGTTTATAATTTTCTTTCTCCGTTTTGGCTCTCTCTGGTTTAGGTAGCAAGACTACTATACTTGTGTCATAGAAGGAATTGGATAGAATCGCTTTACTGCTTTTGTATACAGTTTGTATAATATTGCAATTATTTGTTCTTTGAATGTTAGAATTCGGTTTGTAAATCCCAAATGTACCTCCCATGCATGAACTTCTGCTCACCTCCACTTAACGGTTTTCCTGGATTCCTTCAAGTCCCAACTAAAACCTCATCTTTTACTGGAAGCCTTTCCCAAACCCTATTAATTATTAAACTCGTTCATTTTTAAAATATATATATCCTTTATGAAGTTTGCTTGGTAGCAATTTTTTTTTTGCTTGTTTGAATGTTCACACCCTCCCTCCTTCAGGTCCTTCAGGGCAGAGACTATCTTGACCTCTTTTTTTTGTCCCTCGATCTTATCACAGCGCTTAGCAATATAATATATATGTAGTAATATGTAATATTATATTATACATAATGTGTTATTATATAGTTATATATATTATGTTGTTATATGTAATGCATAATATATAATAAATATGGATTGAATTTTTCTTTGAGATTTTATTAACTTAATGTGATTGATTTTTTTCTTTGAGATTTTATTTATGACTTGTTCAACTGTTTCTCCTCCTCATTGGTTTATTTAAAATCTTTTCTTCTGTTAAGTTGCACATTTTATGTTTTTGTAGATATTCATCCATTTCATTTAAGTTTTTGGTTTTCTTACCATATAGTTGGGTAAAATCTCCTCTATTAAAAGGGAGAGTCCAGTTTCCCTTGCCCTACAGCATCTGTATGGAGAGCTCCTTTTGAGATGAATGAAGAGGGTTCAAAGTAGCATCATAGATGTAGAAGGGGTACCAAAGGTCATCTACTACAATCTTCTTATTTTCAGGATGAGAAATTTGGAGTCAAGTTCTTTAACTTTAAAACTAATACTTTTACCCTCTACCATGCTTCCTCTAAGGAAGAGATGCTTCCTACACTTTAGCCCCAGTATAAAATCCACAGCAATAACAAGAAAAAAGCAAAAGTGAGGCATTTCTCTGATGGATATAGATATAGATATAACAGACACTTTACTAGCTGTATGACCCTGGCCAAGTCACTTAACCCTGACTGCCTCCAAAAGAAAGACATAAAATTTGAGTCTATCACAGATATGTTATGTGGGAAAAGCCATTTTTTCTCAAGCTAACAAGGCTCTACTTCAGGCTCTCTGCTGATTCCCTTGTTAAAATGCTTGATTTGGGTCTCTGTCACCTGAATTTGTTATGTCAAAATACCTATGGCCATATCTTTGTTTTTCAGCTCTTAAATACTCATATGGATCTGTGAATTTCATAGATGCAGATGTTTCTTCCAGGTATTCATTTTGTAACTCATTCATTTGGAATGCCTATCCATTCTGGACTTTTTATTCATGTCATCCAAATTATCATTCAGTTTGTCTCATTTTATTGTCTTTCTCTCTTTCTACCTAAAGTCTACCACTTTTCTCCTCTTCAGGAATTAACATAAATTCCCAAACCATAATTCATAATCCTAAACATAGAATTCAGGTACAGAGTTTGGGCTGCTAAGCCTGTTGTTGATAATTTTTTCTTTTACCCTTTTAAGTTCAAAACACTTTTCACTTGCTAATTGATTCCTAATTTACTCTAAAGAGGACTCTTGTTTCAATGTCTTGACTGTAGAAGTGACTCTCCCACATCCAATACCTAACCCTACACACTTCATACTGGGATTCTACCTTTATTCTCTGTAGGCTTGTAACCACCACTATCCAAATAGCTTTTTCTCTAGAAAATCTCCTTTCCCCGTTACCTACCCTCCATTTTTTCCTTCAAGAACAGAAAGAACATTATTTTAGTGATAAGAATATTAATGTTTTATCTCTTTTTCTATTTTAGCACAGTGTTGGGCACAGAGTAGGTGTTTCATAAATGTTGATTGATTGATTGATTGAAGGCCATAATTTAGATAAATCTTTCCAGTAGAGAGCATAGGCCTGTTTTTCAGACTCAAAGTATGACATGGGCAAAGTAGCAACATATCCCCAAGACAACAACCCTTCTACAAATCAGAGGAAAGAACACTGAGCTGAGTGTTGAACATAAAGTCACAGAGTCTAAGAATCCCAGATCAGGAGAAAGGATTCTGGGAAGATGGGAGAATAGGTCAGAAAATTCCAAGCTCTTCAGATTTCCTCTACAAATAAGAAAAAAAAAATTGCATCTCAGGGAGAATGTAGAATGGTTAAAAACAAAAAAGTTGGAGAACAGTGGTCCTCCTGGGACAATCTAAGAAAATCAAAGAAAGATCAGGACCAGGTTTGGTGCTTATGAGATGTAAGCACCTCCAGGCCAGCTCCTCTGAAACACCAAGAGGGGAGCCCTGGAGAATGCTGAGTTGGGGTACAGCCTGGGCCCCAGCCCCAGGGACTTTCACCTCTCTGATAATGTAGGTGTTGAGTTTTCTGACCCGTGTGGCAAGGTGTCTCAAAAGAATTTGTAGGAACTGGCCATTAACAAGGGGGAAGATGCCATAAGGTGGGCTGTTCCTATCTAAGGACTTAGCAAAGAAGTGGGGTACAAATAGGTTCTTTTATAAGAGAAAAATAATCTCAAGGATTGACATTTATAGCTTGGTCCACTGATTGCATGCAATAACTGTGGGGTCAAATAATTCTGTCAATGTAAGAAATTCAACAAGGGTCCATTGCCACAAAGACCCACTTAAGTAACACAAAGGGACCCCATTAAATAGTCCTGTCAATGTTCCTCTCTGCTTGCCTCAGGGAGTAACTTTGGAGATTCAACTAGAGTCTGCTGCCACAAAGGCCTACTTAAATTCAACAAAAGCCTTCTCCTGCCAATGCCCTCCTTATGGGCCATTTAGCCAGGAAGGGACTGGAGTCTTTATTAACTGTGGGGTATTTTATTAGCTGTGTCATGGGGAGCTGGGCATCTGAGTTGGGGAAGAGTGAGGGAACCTTTGTGGATAAAGAATGCCCGGCCTAGTTGTGCTGTTGAGATTCAGCCATGGGCAAGAAGGAACCAGCACTCACCTGGTGAGTATAGAAGCAATAGGGTAGGGATGCTACTGGCTGTAGGTGCTTACAAGGGTTTCTAGGCCAGAGGGGAGAACTAAAGGAAGATCTAAAACCAGAGAAACCAGGACTAGAGGTAATTACACTAACAAATTCTTATTTAAAAAAAAATGAGCAGGCAAAGGAGAAACAATGCAACCATGGAAAGTTACTATGGGAATAGGGAAGATTGGGCTTCATATTCAGAGAAAGATGCTGAAATAATAAAGCTTCTCCTGTCTCAAAGAGTAATGCTCAATGGTTACCTGCCTAAAAATAATTCATAGAAGTCAAAAAAGACTAAAAATCAAATGAGAGAGACTGAGAAAAAAATAAAGGAAAAAGAAAAGAAAAAAATCAAAGAAAAAGAAAAAGATTGTATAAAGAAAACCAACCAACTAGAAAAGGAGATCCACAATCTTGAGGAAAATGACTCCTTGAAAAGTAGCATTGAGCAAGGGGAGCCAGTGAAGTTATAAGAAACCAGCATACAAAGAATGAAAAAAATAGAAGAGAATGTGAGACATCTCATAAGAAAAACAACAAATCTGGAAAACAGATCAAGAAGAGAAAACATAAGAACAATTAAAATACTTAAAAGCTATGACCAAAAAAAAGAATTTTGATCTAATAATACAAGAAATAGTTTTAAAAAATTGTCCCAAAGTGTTAGACCAAGAGAGGAAAGTAAAAACAGAAACAAATCCAATTATCACTACCTGAAAGAGATACTATGAGGACATCCTACAGGAACATCATAGCTAAATTCTGAAATCTCTAGATCAAGGAGAAAATATTATGTCACAAGAAAAAAAATTCAAATATGGCTGAGCTACAATTAAACTCACACAAGACCTAGCAGTGGCTACCTTAAAAGACTGCAGATTTTGGAACATTATATATCAAAGAAGCAAAGACCTACAAAGGATATGAACAGACAATTTTCAGATGAAGAAATTAAAACTATTTCTAGTCTTATGGAAAAATACTCTAAATCGCTATTGATCAGAAAAATGAAAATTAAGACAACTCTGAGGTACCACTAACACTTCTCAGTTTGGCTAAGATGACAGGAAAAGATAATGATGAATGTTGGAGGGGATGTGAAAAAACACTAATACATTATTGATGGATTTGTGAACTGATCCAGCCATTTGGGAGAATATTTGGGAACTATGCTCAAAGGACTATCAAACTATGTATACCCTTTGATCAAGCAATGTTTCTACTGGGCTTATATCCCAAGGACATCATAAAGAAGGGAAAGGGACCCACATGTGCAAAAATGTTTGTAGCAGCCCTTTTTGTAGTGGCAAGAAACCAGAAACTGAATGGATGCCCATCAATTGGAGAATGGCTGAACAAATTATGGTATATGAATATTATGGAATATTATTGTTCTATAAGAAATGACCAGCAGGACGATTTCAGAGAGGTTGGGAGAGACTTGCATGAACTGATGCTGAGTGAAATGAGCAGAACCAGGAGATCATTGTACATGGCAACAATAGCTCTATATAATGATCAATTCTGATGGCTGTGGCTCTTTTCAACAGTGGGGTGATTCAGGCCAGTTCCAATGGTCTTGTGAGGAAGAGAGCCATCTGTACCCAGAGAGAAGATCTTGGGAACTGAGTGTGGATCACAACATCGTATTTTCACTTTTTTGTTGTTGCTGCTTGTTTGCATTTTACTTTCTTTCTCTTTTTTTTTCCTTTTTGATCTGATTTTTCTTATGCAGCATGATAATTGTGGTAACATGTATAGAAGAATTGCATATGTTTAACATATATTGGATTGCTTGCTGTCTAGGGGAGGGAATGAATGGAAGGTCAGGAGAAAAAACAATTGGAACACAGAGTTTTGCAGGGATGAATTTTGAAAATTCTTTGCATGTGTTTTCAAAATAAAAAAACTTAAAAAAAAAAGAACAAAAAGAACTAAAGATCTAGAGTTGTGGCCAAAAATATTATACCCAGCAAAATTAAACATAATGCTGACTGGGAAAAAAGAGACATTTAATGAAGTGCCAGACTTTAAGAATTTTGTTGCAAAAAGACCTGAACTTAATACAAAATTTTGACATAAGATCCAAGAGAAATCTCAGGTAACATTAAAGATAAATTTCAAGGGACTCAATAAGGACAAACCATTTATATTTTATATGTGGAAATGTAAACCATATTTCTAAGATTGTCATTAGTAAGTGGGTAGTTTGAAAGAAAGATTGGTATAGAGTTAAATATGATGGGATTCTAAAAAGAACTGCATAAGAAAAAATAAAAAAGTTAATTTAGATTATATGAATGAGGTGCAAGAGCAAGAATTGACATGGAGGAATTAGATGGGGGAAAAGAGCTATTAATTCTGGAATCCTAATCATATCAGGAATGAGTTAAAGAGGGAACAATATTTCATACATACATATATACCCAAAGGTATGTATAAAAAAAGTTTAAATTTATTAAGAAATAAGGGAAAGAGGCAGCTAGGTGGCATAATAGATAGAGCACCAGCCCTGAAGTCAGGAACACCTGAGTTCAAATTTGATCTCAGACACTTAACACTTCCTAGCTGTGTGACCCTGGGCAAGTCACTTGACCCCAATTGCCTCTGCAAAAAGCAAAAAAAAAAAAACAAAAAACAAAAAACAAAACCCCAAAAAAACCAAGAAATAAGGGGAAAAGTTAGGATGGGGAGTATAGAAGGGAGTGTAGATTAATGAGAACGGGGAAAGGTGTATAAATTAATGGAATAGCATAAAAATAGAAGGGAAAGGTGGGAAGAAAGTACAGAAAAGGATAAAAAAGAGATTTCTGGAAGGAGTGTAGGTTAAGTAATAGCAAGGAAAAGTAGCAGGTGGAAGTAAAGTAGAGGAGTCATCACGAATAGGAGAGCAGTATAGTACAACCTTATATAGATGTATATGAATGTATACATGGGTAGATAGCTATGATTACAGATATCTGTGTACATTTTTGTATATATGCATATGTACATGTGTGGGTATATATGTGTATGTGTATGTATGTATGTATGTATACTTAAATATATCCATTTTTAATTGTACCTTCTTGGGTGAGATGGAGGGAGGAAAGGGGGAAAAAAAAGAATCAAGTAAAAAGTTCACAGCAGAGAGCAAAGAAAACCTACAGGGAAGCAAAGAAAAGATGAGCAGTTCTGAATACAATGTATTCTATTTTTATGTATGTTTTCAAAGAAATAGAAATTTATTGTTATATATTTCAAATCCTCTCTGTTCTGCTGTGCACATGACAGTTTTTTCTTCTTTTTTCAATTTTGTATTTATTTTTTTAATTTAAATTTTAAATAAATATATTTAAAAGAAATCCTAGCTTAGCCTTTTTATTATCTTATCTTGGGCAAGTGACAACTTCTCTGGAGCTCAATTTCTACAGGATAAAATGAGAACTAAATAATTGTAGCTAGCATTTATATAGCACGTTAAGGTTAGGAAAGCACACTACATATTATAACTCTCATTTGATCATTACAACAACTCTCTGAGGCAGATGCTATCAGCATCCCCATTTTACAGTTGAGTAAACTGAGGTACGTGATCACATGATTTTCCCAGGGTCACATAACTAAGACACTACTAATAAAGATGAAATTTAAGCAATTGTTAGGAGTTACTTTGCCCAATTATGTGTAAATAAATTTGACAATGTAAGTGAAATGGAAGAACACTTACAAAAATATAAACTTCCCAGTTTAACAGAAGAGGAAATAGAATATCCAAATAAACTTATTTTAGAAAGAGAAATTGAACAGGCCATAAATAAGTTTTCTAAGAAAAGAAGAATTAGGACCAGATAGATTTAAAAGCATCAGAACCAGATGATAAATTCTACCAAGCCTTTAAAGATAAACTAATTCCAGGACTAAATAAATTATTTTTAATAATATGGAAAGATAGTCCTACCAAATTCCTTTTCTGAAACAAATAAGATACTGATGCCTAAACCAGGAATAGCAAAAACAGAGAAATAAAATCATATACCACTTTCACTAATGAATATGGATAAAAAAATCCTTAATAAAATACTAGCTAGACAACAATAAATGACAAAGATTATACATTTTGACCAATGGGGATTTAAACCAGGAATGTAGGGCTGGTCCAACATATGGAGAACTTAACATAATTGATTAAATTAATAACAAAAATTGTGATTATAAAAGCTTTTGACAAAATATAACACTCATTTCTATTGAAAACACTTGCAAGTATAGGTGTAAGTGGATTTTCCTTTAAATGATAAGCAGCATCTACCTAAAATCATCAGCCAAGATTATTTGGAATAGGGATAAGCTAGAAGCCTTCCCTATAAGATCAAAAATAGAGGAAGCTCATTATCGTCACTATCATTCGATATTGTACAAGATATGCTAGCAAATAGCAATAATGGAAGAAAAAATTGAAGCAATATGAATGGGTAGTGAGGAAATAAGGTGCTCTCTGCAAAAAGAGATGCTATATCTATGATCTATGATGCTATAGTTGGAAAATCCTAGAAATTCAAATAAAAAATTAGTTGAATTGATATTTCTAGTAAAGTAAGAAGATATAAAATAAACCCACATACATCATCAGTATTTCTACATATTAACCAACAAAAGTTTTGAAAGGAGAGATGGGTAAGATTAAATTTGATTGTTGTCCTTTGTCCTTAAAGGGAAACAAAATGACACATCTATGTTGTGGTCATGGTGTCCAAGTGTGGCTGATCAGACCAATATAAGCTCAAAAGAGCAGCACAAATTGAGCACAAACTGTTGATATGCACATTTGAAGTGGAGATGTCTCTACATGTGCACATCTTGTGTTTCTTTTAAGCTACTGAAATTCTGTTTTGCTCATAGAGCACAGTACTTTTTTTTTTCCTCTTGGGGAAAGTAACAATTCTCATTTTATAAGGTACTAGGGTATCACAGTACCTCTCAGGATATGCAATCTTTTTTTATGTGTATACATATTTATACAGTTATCTTGCTGTACCAGAAAAATTGGATCTACAAGAAAAAAAAAAACCTGAGAAGGAAAACAAAATGCAAGCAAACATCAACAGAAAGCATGAAAATGCTGTGTTGTGTGTTGTGTGGTCCACCCTCAGATCCCACAGGCCTCTCTCTGGGTGCATATGACTTTCTTCACTGAACAATTGGTACTGGTTTGAAGCATTTCATTGTTGCAGAGAGCCATGTCCATCAGAATTGATCATCATGTAATATTGTTCTTGCCGTGTATAATGATCTCCTGGTTCTGCTCATTTCACTCAGCATCAATTCATGCAAGTCTCTCCAGGCCTCTCTGAAATCGTCCTGCTGGTCATTTCTTACAGAGCAATAATATTCCATAACATTCACATACCATAATTTATTCAGCCACTCTCCAATTGATGGGCATCCCTTCAGGTTCCAGTTTCTAGCCACTACAAAAAGGGCTGCCACAAACATTCTTGCACATGTGGTTCCCTTTCCCTCCTCTAAGATCTCTGGGATATAGGCCCAGTATAGGCCATAGGCCACTGCTGGGTCAAAGGGTATGCACAGTTTGATAACGTTTTGAGCATAGCTCCAAATTGCTCTCCAGAATGGTTGGATCCATTCACAGTTCCACCAACAATGCATCAGTGTCCCAGTCTTCCCACATCCCCTCCAACATTCATCATTAACTTTTCCTGTCATTTTAGCCAATCTGACAGGTGTGTAGTGGTACCTCAGAGTTGTCTTAATTTGTGTTTCTCTGATCAATAGTGATTTGGAGCAACTTTTCATATGACTAGAAATAGTTTTAATTTCATCACCTGAAAATTGTCTGTTCATATCCCTTGACCATTTATCGATTGGAGAGTAACTTGAATTCTTATAAATGAGACAATTCTCTATATATATTTTAGAAACAAGGCCTTTATGAGAACCCTTAAGTGTAAAGATGATTTCCCAATTTGATGCTTCCTTCCTAATTTTGTCTGTATTAGTTTTGTTTGTACAAAAACTTTTTAACTTAATACAGTCAACGTTATCTATCTGGTGTTCAATTAAGAGTTCCAGTAATTCTTTGGACACAAATTTATTCCATCTCCACAGGTCTGAGAGGTAAACTATCCTATGTTCCTCTAATTTGCTTATAATATCACTCTTTATGTCTAAATCATGAACCCATTTAGATCTTATCTTGGTATGTGGTGTTAGGTGTGGGTCAAGCCCGCAGTACCTTTTTTGATGTGGGCACACTAGGCTGGGTGGTCCTGTGCCAGTGCTTCCCACATCTCACCATTGATTCAAAAGTTTTTCAGAGAGACTTGTCCTTGTACCACCTCCTGCAAGTTCTCAGTAAAATAGTCTTTTAGGTAAACATATTTGGCCATTGATGTGGCCAACCCTTTGGAGTTTGAGTGCTTGGCAGATTCAGCTCAAGAAAGGACGTTAGTGTCTCGTACCTCATCTTGCCAGGTCAACTTGCGTCTTCCTAAGACAATTCAAGCGGAAGCAGTCCAATTTTCGGGGATGGTGCTGGGTATGCTGTCCAGGTTTCCTCATACACAACAGTTTATAGACTTCCAGTTTATTAGATAGCCTAATATCTCTTCTTTCCCACACTTTCCTTCAGGGCTTCCCAAACACTGAGCTAGCTCTGGCAATGAGCGTGTGAATCTCACATCTACAGAGACATTCCTTGAAAGTATGTTGCCAAAATAAATGAGCTTACATCCACAGCATTCAACATTTTTCCTTTTGCTGAATAATGCAGTGGGTAAAGCACCGGCCCTAAAGTCAGGAGGACCTGAGTTCAAATCCAGCCTCGGATACTTTTGCCTTGCCAAAAAAAAAAAAAAAAAAAAGGAAAATTCATGCAATGCTGACTCTATATTCTATTGTATCTCAGCCCCAGAGATTGCATTGAGTGTGTAATCATTTATGAACAATAACAAAAAAGATGTGCCAGCTCTCCATGGACTTTAGTCCCGGTTGGTAGCCTTTTCAAATTCCATAATTACCGTCAGTTTGGTACCTGACCACAATGCCATTTTCATCCTCATGGAAGGCATCCGACAACATCATGCTAAGAAAGCATGGGAGGAAGCGCCAGCCTTGTTTCATGCCATTGGTGACTGAGGAAGCAGGAGAACGTTGTCTGACATCCAGAGCTAGGCAAGCTCATCATCATGCAGCTGTGTAGTATACTGATGGTTTTGTCCGGGAGATGAAATTTTATCCGGATCTCCCACAAGCCGTCGTGACTGAGGATGTCAGGGGCCGTGGCAGATCAGCCAACATGCCTTCTTGGCCCCTCCTGACTGGTCAGGCAGCAAGCACCAGAGCCACAGCCTTGGCCCTTTCTGAAGGCACACTGGCTCTCAGGGCGATGGCCATCTTCAAGGGCGAAGGCTTCGCCTCGTGAGGAGGATTCTGGCAATATCTTACAGCAACGAGGAGTAAGAGGAGACCACCTCTTCCACTATAATTGTCACAGATGTTGATAGAGATGAACACTGGACACAGCCTTGAGTCCTGGAGTTTAATCTCTTCTCATATAACCCAGAAGGTTTCCATTCCCTTTCCCTGCCTTAAAAAGCTCAGCTGGAACTGAGAGGAGCCTAATGGCATTCAAAATCCCTTCTTCACTTCAGTTTTCCAGGATCATGTCCTTATTACTGATCCATGTGGATCCCTCAGCCCTGAGTAGTTGAGATGTACTACATATCAAAGCATCACAAAGCACTTTGGCTTATTATTGTCAGCATAAAACTAAATCTCATTTGCTCTTTACTAAGTCAGGAATCCTAAATATTTCTAAGCTTCACTTGTACTTTACTTTTGATGGCGTCAAATGCTTAAGATAGATGAATTGTTCTGCTGTGGAGGTCTTTCCTTTCTGCATCATTTCCACCAAACCATTCTTGGTTCAGGATACAATGGATGACTCCATCATCTTTGACATCTAACCAACTTCTAACCGCTCCACAGCATCTGCTCTTCATATCCAATAATGGCCACTGGAATAAAGTGTTCTCATCCACCATTTCTGCCAGGGCAGGTCTTCACATCCCAGGGGCAGAAACACCTCTAACTCACCTCTGACTCTAAGATCTCTCAGTTACCCTCAGCTTGTTTTAACTCATTTGCCTAAATGGCTTTATTAGGGTATGATTGCCATGCATGCTTTAGCACCTTGGAACCACAGGTAAGAATTGGGGTATCAAGTGGATACTGAAGATGGAAAGTAGTCCTAAAAAGGGCTTGGCAGTCCTCACAGCAGAGGTTCTGCTAGGAGATGTTCCCTGAACATCTATATACCCAAATAATAACTAAAATTGCTATAGACAATATAAAATACATGGGAGTATACCCGCCAACAGCAACTCAGGAACTATTTGAACATAGTTATAAAATAATTTTTATACAAATAAAAATCAGATTTAAATAATTGGAGAAATATGAATTATTCATTGATGGGCTGAACTAATATAATCATCATAATTCTTCCTATACTCATCCACTTACATTCATTGATGGGCTGAGCCAATATAATGAAAATGATAATTCTACCTATACTAATCTACTTATTCAGTGCCATCCCAATTAAAGTACCAAAATTTTATTTTGTTGAGCTTGAAAACAACATTTATTTGGAAGAACAAAAGGCCAAGAATATCAAAGGAATTAATGGCGGGAAATGTAAACAAAGGGAGGTCTAGCAGTATGAGATCTTAAACTGAACTATAAAGCAGTAATCATTAAATTATCTGATAGTGGCTAAGAAAGGGTGGTAGGTCTGTAAAATAGAATTAGTTATACACAGTAATAAATGACTATAGTAACTTTATTTTTTGAAAAAATGATGAGATCTAACTTTTGGCATAAGAACTCATTATTTGGTAAAAATTTCTCCAAAAACTAGAAAGCAATCTGGCAAAAACTAGGTATAGACTAGTATCTTAAGCTTTTTACCAAGTTGTGTTCAAAATGAATATAAATAAATTAGAAAACCATGAAGCATATTACCTATTAGATTTATAAATGAGAATTTTTTATGAATAAGTGAGAGATAGCATTGTGGGATATATTCTGATATTAAATGGATAATTCTGATATTAAAAAAATTTTGTACAAATGAAACCAATTATTAGCCAAGATTAAAAAGAAAGCAGGAAACTGGAAAAAAAATTTTTTAGAATAAGTATCTCTGATAACAGCATCATTTCTCAGTATGAGAGAAATGGGGGTGTCTGGGGGTGACAAGGGATATAACATTTAGAAGTTACACCTAGGCAAGAATAAAGTTGAGAGAGGATTGTGTTAGTGAAACGAGTTTCTCCTATCTGAGCCAATATGATATTGTAGGGCCAAATGGGAGGGCAGTTTCTTTGGGGATTATTTTAGCAACAAAACTAGCAACAGCGTTTGACTTAGGGACAAGTTTGCATGTAGTGAGTCAGCTGATCCACAACATTGGGCCAAACTTTGTAGTGGCCAGATTTTGGTATGACAAGCACCATGAGGGACAGAAGCTGCCCCAGGGCTGAGAAACTGCCCCAAACTTCTATATAAAGTTAGTTACTTTTCCAATAAGATAGCTCATATTTTCTTCTATTTTTTTCATTCTTTTGATTTTGTTTAATTCTTGATATCTCCTGGAATCATTAGCTTCTACTTGTCCAATTCTGGTTTTTAGCTGTTATTTTCAACTAGCTTTTTTTTTTTTATCCCCCCCTTTCTATTTGGCCAATCTCCTTGAGGACTTTATTTCTTCAGTAAATTTTTGTATAACTTTTCCACTTTCTAATCAAGTTATTGACTCTTTTTTTCATTTTTTTGCTTTACTCTCATTTTTCCCTTAATTTTTCTTTTACCTTTCTTCTTTGATTTTTAAAATCCTATTTCTTTTGCTTTTTTTTGAGCCTGAGATCAATTCATATTTTTCTTTAAGACTTTACATATAAGCTTTTTAACATTGTTATCTTCTGAGTTTGTGTCTTGATCTTCACTGTCACCATAAATAACTTTCTATGGTCAGGTTCTATTTTTGCTTTTTGCTCATCTTTTCCAACCTATTTTATTACTTTTACAATTCAGCTCTGCTCTTGGGATGGAAAGGGTACTTCCCTAAGCTTCTTGTGCTAGAGGCTGGGTTAAACTTAGGTTTGAATTAAGTTGGAATTGGAGAAGATTAGGTTTGCCCCAGGAATTGGGAAAGTTTAGATTTTCACTAGGAAAGAATAGGGCCAAATTAGATTTGCCCCAGATAATAGGATGGTTTTAGGGTTAATTTTTTTAATTATTATTATTTTCTCCAGGGGTCATGAAAGGAAATAGATTCAAGATACTTGTGGATTCCTCCTTGATTAGAATTTTAATATAATGGGATCAGGTGATATTTTCTATATTTAAGGGAATGAATAAACAACAAGCAATTCAATTGTGTACATACATTTTGGTATAAGTCTGCCAGGGACTCTAGTGATCATTTGTTTTGGCCTTAATTTGGATCTCTTTACTATTGCAAATTGAATAAATTAAGGCTAGCCTTAATTTGAAAAATCTATTGAGCAGATGAACTATTGGTTTTTCTGGATAGCTTTGAGTGATGGTTTCTGCCTGCCTCCCTCCCCCAAAAGTCACTTCTTTATATTCTGGACTTCTTACTTTTGTTCAGCCCCTTTCATCTACCACCAGTTTCTCAGCCACTGGGGCAGCTTCTGTCCCTCATGGTGCTTGTCACACCAAAATCTGGCCACTACAAAGTTTGGCCCAATATTGTGGATCAGCTGACTCACTACATACAAACTTGTCCCTAAGTCAAGCGCTGTTGCTAGTTTTGTAGCTAAAATAATCCCCAAAGAAACTGCCCTCCAGTTTGGCCCTACAATATCATATTGACTCAGATAGGAGAAACTCGTTTCACTAACACAATCCTCTTTCAACTTTATTCTTGCCTAGGTGTAACTTCTAAATGTCATACCCCTTGTCACCCCTAGAGTACTGGTCAAGTTGAATATGAAGAAAGAATTTAAGACTATAATTTGCAAGCTGTGTTCTGAAACACATATTAAATGGCCTGCTATTTACCCTTCACAATTCCATCTCAAGAGCAGACCCAGGAGGAATTACTTGTCTTTCCTTTTGAAATGTTTTTTTGCAAAATCTTTTACCCCAGTATACATATCATTTTTAGGAGGCAATACTTTTGTTGCTTCTTACATACAGGAGTTACAGAACAGACTGAAAGAATTCCATGACACAGGATCTGCATTAAAAATGCCCAGCAAACCCACAGAAGTCAGTTCTCCTGTTGGGAGGTCTGTTCCAGTCTTGCTGACTACTACTACTGCAATTGAAATTGGAGAGAAGGATTCTTGGATTCACTGTTCTCATGAAAAACCTGCTCCCTATTTAGATTCATAATGCATTTTGTGATTTACTTTATTTTATTTATGTCTCTTATTGTTTTAACTATTGACAATTTTACCCAGTCTATTAACTCTTCCCTAAGGAATGAAGAAGCAATAAGCACCCATCTTTCTGAATATTCTACATATTCAGTAAAGTGAATTTTTGTTTTAGCATTTCTTCTATGCATCACATTTTTAATCATCTTAATTGTGACAAGAGATATTGGTACTCCTTGTTATATTGTTTTGATTCTGATATTTTTTCCTGTTGTTCTTTTCTCTCCATTTAACTCCTCTCAAGAGGATTTGAGAATGGAAAACCCAGAAAGTAATCTGCCTGCTTCTTGGGAATTTTTGGTATATATATATATATATGTATATATAAAATTAGAATCCTTTTACCTGGTCTGTATGCTTATACCATTTGCTTTATGCTTGAAAATTATTATTATCCTATGGTGTAATTCTAGTTTTACTATTATTATTTGCTGGGTTCTTCTCACCATCTACTCCTTTCAGGAAGACTGGAAAAGACTCAGTGCTATTAAATTTCACAGTGAAGTAGGAAAACTATCACTTGAAAGGCAGTTTCATGGGGGGGGGGTGAGGGTTAATTCATGGGAAGCCATCCCCCATCAGAGTATGATACTTTGCCATAATCGAGAATTAGTTAAATCCCACTATTGATTGGAAGTTTTTCAGTTGTGGCTTCAATGCTGCAATTTGTTATACCCTTAATAGAAAGATGCTAAATTGGGGCGACCTCAGATCAATGATCCTTATCCCCTGTGAAGTGCTTACATTTAAGATCAGCCTCTGGTGGCCAGGGCTATTTCTGTTACTATTAATATACCTCTTTATGTATTACCTGAGACTCCGCCAGTATAATACCAGTGACTTTGGCAAAGTAATCAATTGTAACCATAGCATTACTTTCTCTGATATAAACAGGGGAGATTTTTTTTCATTTGTGCCAGAGTCTGTTTTTATAGCAGCTATGCAGATTGTAAACTCAAGCATGTTTCCTTAGCAAATCTCACCAGAAATGGCTTAGGTTGGATTAGATTTGATAGCACTTTGGCTGGACAAAGCTTAGCTACCATCAATGTTCCATGGAATTTAGCATCCCCTGATAATTTTTCATCTGCGGAAATAAAATTTATTACTCTCTTCCCCCAAATTATTTTGGAATTTGTGGGACCACCTATTTAGCTCCAGAAGTCTCAGTCTTTAACCATACTACAGGACTGGTGGGAAGAAGCATTAGAAATCAGTGGTATGGCTGTGAAAAAAGAGAAAGGTTAGTGAGTAATCTTGTGAAAGAAAATGGTCTAGGGAAGACGATTCTTTGTTCCCTGTTTCCATGCACTGGAGAGTCAGCATTAGAGCAGGTCCCTTGAAATTTAATCACTTGGAATTGAGAAACTTGTCCATGCTACTAGTGAATTCCTCCCTCCAAATGAAGGTTGATTTCTTAGCACAATTAGCTTTATAAAATCTCATGGTTCTTGATCTTATTACAGCATCACAAGGAGGGGCCTGTGTATGATCAATCTTCTTGTTCTGATGTTAATCTGTAAGGCTACACTGAAATCAACCTTCATGAAATTCAACCTTTTACAGAAAAAAACACAATTTCCTGATCCAAAAGACCTTCGATGGAATCTCTTCCTTTAGTTTACTTGGTTACAGAATAATAGATTATTCAACATCAGAGGCAAATGGGCTCTTTTTTTCAATTTTTATTTTTGTCTTATGGATCAATTGTTGCCCTAAACTGAGAGATAATGACACCTAGTGGTCTTTTCTTGTTACACAATTCTAATTCTGATCCTGAGGATATGATAAACCTTGATTTGGTTTGACTCATAAATAAGTGATTAATGGGGGTGTGGACTGGCTCCTCCCCCCTTAATCAAGACTTAATCAAGAATTGATGAGATAAAATGAAGATCACTTACAAAATGGAGTTGCTTCAGTGTGGGAAT
Organism: Myrmecobius fasciatus; assembly: GCA_023553655.1. Classification (NCBI taxonomy): domain Eukaryota; kingdom Metazoa; phylum Chordata; class Mammalia; order Dasyuromorphia; family Myrmecobiidae; genus Myrmecobius; species Myrmecobius fasciatus. The sequence continues at coordinate 94,755 of JAJPUD010002699.1, read as the reverse complement.
CAAAAGAACCAGAGTCTAGTGCTGCCATATGTATTTGTTTTGTCCTCTTTTTCTGTTATCCATCTATGGGCAGCTAGATTATATGTCATCTATTGTTTCATATATTCAGGTGGATGCAATTAATCAATCTTTTAATTTTATATATAGAGGTTTCTGAAACGTATTGGTTCCTGACCTCCTCCCCCCCAAATTGGAAAGCCTCTATCCTCTGATTAGAAATGATATTACCTAATTTTGTATGTTGGTTAATGTTATAATTGGTCGTTTGTTTTTTATGTATAAAAATTTCCTTCACTCTGTATTCAGGATCTTTGGACCTACCAGGGAATCCACTGACTTAACTCATTCTGACTGCCTAGCTAGTAAAAAATTTCTTTTGCTCAAATTGTTTCCTCAGTTATTATTAATTACCCACCACACTTACAAAATTTTATTTTTACAAACTCCAGAGTTAAAAATTAGCCTCTCTATATGTAAAATCAATAAAGCTTTGTTAACTATAAGCTATTACTGATACCCCTACCAGTATCAATAAAAATCCCATGGTCATTTCTTAGAAATAAACCCTATGGAACACAGTATTTGGACTCAGATTTTTTTTTTTTAATCTAAAAAATCCTTGTACCCTTTAGCATCTACTTGATAAGATTATGAGGCTCAAATGAGACCATGTGCATAAGTTTTGCAAACTCTAAAGCATTATGTAAATGTTGGTTATTAAAAACCTGGGAAAACTTGTATGAACCAATGCAGAAGATTAACAGAACCAGAATAATCTGATTATTGGTAAATTATGATTATTAATTTATTAACAAATTAATAAACATACAAAGAGAAACAACTTTGAAAAGCCTAAGAATTTTGCTCAACCTCAGTGACTACCCAAGATTCCAGAGGACCAATGAAGAAGCAGGTAACCCAACCAACTGACATCGAGTTGATGGATGCAAGGTGCAGATTGAGGCATTTTTGAACGAAGCGGATAACAGAATTTGTTTTGTTTCAATACAAATATATATCTGGTAGAAGTGCTGGCTGGTTTGCTTGCTTTCTTGGCGGAGGAAGGGGAGGATTAGATTTCTATTAATTGGGGGGAAAATGTCAGTACGATTATCCCCCCACCTTATGCATACTATATGGAGGGGTGGGGGAAGCCAGCAGTTTCGGAGCTGGGGATCTGGAAGGATCCCCTTCCTCACTCCCTTACCGCCTGCCCCTGCTCTCACTCCCAGCAGATGCACGCAGGTCGCCCCGCCCCCGCCTCGCGGCTCCTGCGGAGCAGCCAGGCCGCCAGAGGGCGCCACGCCCTCGCAGTGCGGGAGGCGGCCGGTCGGGCGGCTCCGAGGCCGGGGAGAGAGACAGGGCAGAGGCTGGGCCAGGCCCGGAACTGCGGAGGCGGCGGCGTGTCATGGACCGGTTCGTGTGGACAAACGGCCTCCTGGAAATCAATGAGACGCTGGTGATCCAGCAGCGTGGAGTCCGCATTTACGATGGCGAGGAGAAGGTGCGCGGCTGCTGTGGGGCGAGCGGGCGGCGGGGTTCCGCTCGGCTGGAAGAGGCCAGGCCGAGGAGCCGGCGGGGAGCGGGCCGGGGCTTTGCCTGCGGCTTGTTCCGGGGGGTTGCGTTGCAGAGCTAGCGTAGCTATATCGGGGGAGGTTCTCGAGAAGCCCCGATCCTTCCGAGCGCAGGGACTGGGAGGAGGGGCCGCCTAGTCCCAGGTGTCTGGTTATTCTGCTACAGACGCCCCCTACGCGCCCCTAGTTCCCCAGGAGGCTCAGCCTGGTTCCGTGTCCTTCCTAAATACTGGCTCTGGTCCTTCCGGCTTCCTACCGTGCCCCCGCCCTGACCTTCCCCCTGTGCGCCGGGGATAGTTGTCTCTCTCTCTTCCTTCTTCCTCCCCTCATCATCCTAAATCCTTTTCCCTTTTTTCTTTTTCTTTCCTGCCTCTAAACCTCTCATTTCTCCTTCCTTTCCTCTCTCACTTCTCTTTCTTACTTCTTCCCCTTTTTCCTTTTCTCTTCCTTTCCTCTCTCCCCCTCTTTCCTCCGTTCCCCTGTTTATTCCCCTTTCCTCTTTTTTCCTTCATTCTCTCCACCTCTTCCTCCGCCTCCTTTATTTTCTTCCCTCCCTCATTTTTTTTCCCTCCATCTTTTTTTCCCCTCTCCTTTCTTTCATTTCTTTTCTCCTCCTTCCATATTTGCCTCTTCCCCACTGGATCTTCAGTCCAGTCTCCTCTACTGGAGCTGTAGAGATGACTAAAATCAAAAAGTGGAGATGGGGCAAGAGATATGGTCAGTCATCCCCTTAAGAGTAACACACTTAAATCTCTGGCTGCTGGTCCTTCCTGTTGCCTCTGGTTAGTTAAACATGTGTTAACTTATCTTAATATTTATGATGCTTGTTTTTCATCAGCCAAAGCCAATTTCATATCTCTCTCCTTCCTCCCTCTGTAGGAACAAGTCATATAATTCAAATATTTAAGTGCCTATTATACCTGTTATAAAAATTTTTTCTTAACGAGTTCCTACTTCCAATAAGTTCATGATCTAATGGAGGAGGTAAAACAAATTCAGCAAGTACAAAAATAAAAGAGGTAGAATGTTACGTGATTCTTTTAAGGAAAGTGAAATAAAATAGTTACTGTAAAGGAAATGGTTTAATGGTTTTTCTTAGCTTTATTCATTGCTCCCTGTCCCACCACCCCTATATCCGTAGAAAAAAACCCTAGAGACTAGTTCTGTATTAAAGCAGATTATTTTTAACTGCTTTCAGTCTCCACTGATTATTAGTGCTTCTTTATCCTCTCAAAATAATACTAATGGACTGGTGCTGTCATACGTTAAAAAATATTAGTAATAATTCTGACAACATTCTTTCATATACAGTAACTATATAGTATGCTTATCCCCCAATCCTTTTTGTTCTTATAAATGAACAGGGGGTCATTATGTAGTCACTTAGCCCAGTGAATATTAAAAAATTGAAGTTTATGATACACTCTGTGGATTTTAACTTCTTTTATCCCTGAGATTATACTTTTTTTAATTTAAAATTTTATTTTTTAATAGTTTTGTTTTTCCAGTTACATGTAAAGATAAATTTAAACATTCATTTAAAAATTTTGAGGTCCAGATTTTTTCTTTCCTCCCATCTCACTTCTCTAAGACAGTAAGCTATTTGATTTAGGTTTTATTTGTGCAATCATGTAAAACATTTCCATGTTAGTCATATTATGAAAGGAGAAACAGATCAAAAGGAGGAAAAATATGA
>JAJPUD010002699.1:30742-91475 GCA_023553655.1 Myrmecobius fasciatus | reverse complement strand
TTATCATTTCTTATAGCATAATAGTATTCCATTACACTCATATATCACAACTTAATTCAGCTGTTCCCCAATTAACGGGCATCCCTTCAATTTCCAATTCTTTGGCACTACAAAAAGAGTTGCTATAAATATTTTTATATAAGTAGATCCTTTTCCCTCTTTTTTTTTTTTTTTTGGATCTTTTTGGGATACACTTCTAGTAGTGGTATTGCTGAATTAAAGTATCACAGTTTAATTGTCCTTTGTGCACAGTTGTAAATTGCTCTCCAGAATGGTTGCATTAGTTCTGTGACTATATTTTTTAAAGCAGAAAAGATTATTTGAAAAGTTACTATTAAGCATAAAAATCTATTTAGCTCAATGAAAGAATGATGATTTACATATAGAGGGCTTTAAAATGTATATATCTCATTTTCTTATTAGTCTTATACTTCACTTTTTAATCCAGTGACACTGGCCTGACTGATTGACTAACAGAACATTCCAATTCTATTCTAGGAATTTTCTGTGGTTATTCTACCTTTTCTTCATCTCCCACCTTCCCTGTTTTCCTTTAGGTCTCAACTAAATCTCTTCTTCTATAGGAAGCCTTTCACAACCGATCTTAATTCCAGGGCCTTCCTTCTGTTAATTATTTCCTATTTATCCTCTATGTAGGTTGTTTTTATATGTTTGCTTGTTGTTTTCTCCATTAGGTTATGAGTTCCTTGAAGACAGATACTGTCTTTTGCCTTTTTTGTATCCCTGGTGCTTAGCAGTGTCTGACCCATGAAAAGGACTTAATAAATGTTTATTGACTGACAGGTATAGATATATTGTCCCCGTGAGAAAGATTAAATGAATTCTTTGTAGTCATATGGGTAGTCAATATCAGATCTGAAATTTAAACTTAGGTTTCTCATTTGAAATCTAATTCTCTTTCTACCACACCCAATAAATACAGTTTCTATAAGGGAAGGGAAAGGAAAATCATTTGTTAAATACATTCTATGTATAAGATGCTTTTCAAATATTGTCTCATTTAATTCTCACAGCAACCCTGTGAAGTATGTGCTATTATTATTTCCATTTTACAGTTAAGAAAACTAAGGCAAACAGGTTAAGTCACTTGCTGAGGTTCATATAGATATTAAGTGTGGGGCTAGATTTGAATTTGAATTTGGGTCTTCGTGACTTCAGGCCTAGTGCGCTCTCTACCGTACTTCATGTTAAGTAGAAAATGACCATTTAAATAGTTTTGCTTATTCTTTTTAGTTTTATATTTTTCTCATGGCATCATGATCTCAGACACAGAATCAAGAATAAATGAGTTCAAATCCTGTCTATAATACTAGTTGACTATTCAAATCCTAATCACTGTTTCAGACAAGATTATAGACAATTTACACTCTATATTGATGGAGGGGGTTTCATTTTAGTGAAATCCTTTATAATAAATTTTGACATTCCCATAGCATAAAAAAAATCTGAACATGAATTGTAGAGAAACAGATGCTTAATTAATTATAAATCCTCAAAATTATCCTGAAATAAAGCTGGGTAAAGCATTTGCACTCTAAGATAAAGGACTCTGGACCAAGTGTAATTCAGATTTTTTTGGAGGAAAACAATCTAAATACAGGAAATAATTGAGAGAGAAGGCATAGTTATTAAGAGGACTTGGAAGTGGTTTCCTGTAGAAGATGGGATTTTAGTTGGGACTTGAAAGAAGCAGTCAAAGCAGTAGGTGGAGATGAAATATGGCAGATAGCCAGAGAAGATGCCTGGAGCCAAGAGATGGAGTGTCTTGTTTATGGTCCAGCCTAGAGGAAATGGATAAATGAATGTTGGCAGTGTCTAGTTAGCTGGAAAAATGTTTGTTTCCACTATTTTCATTTGTCAGAGTCCTTCCACCCCTGGGGAGTTACTCCTTTTATTAATGATCTCCAAATGGCCTTTCCTCAATCCTCACCTTCCTTGAGCTCTCTGCAACCTTTGACTTTGTTGCTTACCACCTCCTCCTTCATATTCTCTGCTGTCTACATTTTCAGGACACCACTCTCCTCTGTTTGGTCTTCTTAACTGTCTGGCCGCCACTCAGACTCCTTTGCTGATTCTTTGTTCATATGACTCCTACTAATTGTGGGTGTTCCTCAAGTCTGTCCTGGGCCCTCACATCTTTTCCCTCCATATTTCACTTTGACATCCCATCAGATCCCATGGATCGGATATAGTCTCTATGCACATAGTTTCCAGAATTCTGTTTAGCCCTAGTCTCTTTCTTAGTTTACCAGCTGTCTTTTGGACATCACAAAATGATGTCTCATGGACATCTCAATGTCAGTGTGTCCAAAACAGTTCATTCTCTTCACCTCCCAGTCCCAGTTCTTCCTTCTTCCAGACTTCCTTATGGCTTTTGTGGGGATACTAGTGTCCTTCAGTCACTTAGTCCTGCAACTTCAGGGTCATTCTGGACTCCTTGTTCTTGGTCAAGTCCTCATATTCATTGTATTGCCAAATTTTGTCATTTCTTTCTCCATAACATCATGTCTGTGTCCCCTTCTCTTTACTTCCATAGCCACCACATTATTATTATCACCTCTTTCCTGAACTACTGCAGTCACCTTCTAATCAGTCACTTTGCCTCAAGTTTCTTCCTCTTCCACCTACTTGTCAAAGTGTTTCCCTAAATTGGACATAGATAGGCCCATGTTAACTCTCCTATTCAGTATATTCCATTGACTCCTTATTTCTTCCCATGTCAACTATAAAGTCCTATCCTTGGCTTGTAAAACTTCATAACTAATAGTGATCCACTATTAGTTTTTACTCCCATCCATGCCCTCTGTGGTCTGTCCATCCTGACCTATTTATTGTTCAAGGCTCCACAGACGGCCTTTCCCGGTTTGGCCCTCTGCTAATCCACCTACTCTTTAAACATTTGGTCTGTACAGATTATTGCTTTAGAATGTGAACTCCTTGAGGAGAGGGGCTGTTTCTTTCTATCCTCATTGTTTAGCATAGTTTGGCAAATAGTATTTAATAAATGATTGTTTGCTGGTTGACTTTCTCAGGAAATATCAGTGGTGCACAGTGGCAGAAATGGATCTCTTTTAAACTTTTCACCAAACTACTTTTCTGAACTCCAGGCCTATATTGCCAATAAGTTTGTGTTACATCATTTCTCTGGAACTGACAGTGTCTGCTATTTGGCACCTCAAATTCAGTGTGTCTAACTAAAATCAAACTCATTTCAAACCAAACTCCTCCCAGCTTTCATACTGTTGATTGCCTCACCGTCACGTCAGTCCTTAGGTTCAAAACCCAGGAGATTTGCGTTGTCATTTCTTCCTAACCCCTCATATCTAATTATTTGCCAAGTTTACTACTTCCTTCACAGTATTTCTTGACATATCCCCTTCGTTCCACTTACAGGCCTGAATCTTCTTTCCCGATCTATTGAAGGAGCTTCCTAATTATTCTTATCTCCAGTCTCTTATCACTATAGTCCATCCTTCACACAACTTAAGCTTTGCAGAGAACTATTAACTCTATTTGATCAAATGCCAAATTAATATTCTTTTTTTAAAAAATTATTTTTTTTGAATTTGTATTCTTAATACACATGTGACTTTATTTAAAAAAAACATTTTTAATGTCTCTATTACCTCTGTGATAGAATACAAAATCCTTAGCCAGGCTTTTAAAGCTTTCACCTATTTTTCCAGCCTTATATATCTGATTGTTTCCTATGGATTCCCCCTCTTCTAAAGACTCTTCCTTTTTCTCCCTTTCTCTCTCTCTCCCCTTCGCAGTGCTCACCCTTCCCTCCAGTCAAACTGGAATGCTGGCTATTTTTTTCTACTTGACCTTCCATCTTCCTAATTGTACAAGGGCCTCCCTTTTTCCCCCTCCTGTTTGAGGAATATATCTCATAGGACTAGCTCATGTAACTGCCTCATAGGCCCTTAACCTTTGTTCCAAACACAGTTTAGATTCAGGTGCCACCCCTACAAGATATCTCTTGTTAACTCCTATTCCCCTCTCCCTGCGCGGTTACTAATTCTCTCTCCCTCTTAAAATTATTTAGTATATACTTAATGTGTACTTGTAACCCAGGCAGTCCACATACATTTATTAAGCACTTAGTGCAAATCAGGTAGGCTCCATGCTGTTGTATCTTAACACCATAGAATATAAAGTTCTTGACAATAGTAGTTGTTTTTTTTTTTTTTTTGTCTCTGCATCTTCAGTTCATAATGCCATGTGTGGCATATAATCGGTGCTTAATAAATGTACATTGAACTGAATTATTAACTTTTCTTCAAAGCCTATTCCTTCTCATGTCACCATTTCCCTCAATGGCACTATTAGCTACCTAGTTTTCCATGTTTTAATCTTTTCTCTTTTCTTTAACTCTTCCTTCTGACTCACTTCTTACCACTTTAACAGTTGTTAGTCTTGCCTCTGTGATATTTCTCGCATCTCTTTTCCTCCTATACTCCCACAGTCTCCACCTCAGTTCATACTTTTGTCAAGATTCTGGACTATTTTAGTCGCCTAATGGACTATTACTGTTGTAATACCTGTGCTATACTTCTTCCAAACTTTGCTCTCTTGTTTCCAATTTGTCCTTCACAATACTGTCAGACTGACCTTTCTTATGCATAGATCAGTTGGGTCATTGCTTTCTCAAAAATCTGCTATAGCTTTTTCTTGCCTATTGAAAAATGTTTGTAGTTATTTAACTGGCACTCCAAAGTATCTGCAGACTGGTACCGTCCTGCTTTCCAATCTTATCTCATTCTTCTCTTCTTCATGTACTTGTTATGATCCAGTCAAACCAGACTACTCAGCATAACTAAATTACTCTATCTTCTCCATACATAACAAGTGTTTTCCTTCTTCCTATGCTGTCTATTCTTTTTTTTTACTTTTTTCTCCTCTCCCATTTATCTTACATGCTATTATTAACAGCATGTAAGCATGCTATTTGAATTATTTTTTGTTTCTTTTAAAAGTTTAATTTTTATTTTTTTGAAGTTTTTTTTAATATCATAATCCTTCCCAGTAAAAGATTTCCCCAGTAGTTATCTTCCTTTACTTAAAAAAAAAAATTAAGCAAAATTGTCTGATTTAGGTACAATGATCAAAAAGAGAGTATGTCTATCTGTGTATGTCTGTATATTTAGGCATTTTTGTCTCTTTTCTTATCTTATTGAATTGTTAACAGTTTCCTATGCAAAATTTGTGATGAACTATTTCTAAAGTATTTACCATATAGTAATAAAGCATTATATTAATTCACTTTAATATAGAAGTAGATTGCCATGGTTAAAGTCTGTATTTCTGTTGAACATCTATGGTGAATTTTGGAAAGAATGAATGGACAGACATAGAGAAAACTTTTTTTTTTAATTTATTTATTTTATTTTTTTTTATTAATACTTTTTATTTGCAAAACATATATATGGGTAATTCTTCAACATTAACCCTTACAAAGCTTTCTGTTACAAATTTTTCCCCCCTACTCCCCACCCCTCCCCTAGATGGCAGGATATCTACTACATGTTAATTATGTTAAAATACTTAAGAAATCGAATATATGTATACTTATTTCCACACATCATTTTTGTGTAGGAGAAATCATATCTACAAGAAAGAATAATCAGATAAAGGAAATACAATACAAGTAAACATCAATAAAGAGCATGAAAATGATATATTGTGGTCCACATTTCACATCCCTCTCTCTGGGTATATATGGCTTTCTTCACTGAACAATTGGAGCTGGTTTGAAGCATTTCATTGTTGAAGAGAGCCATGTCCATCAGAATTGATCATCATATAGTATTGTTGTTGCTGTGAAAAATGATCTCCTGGTTCTGCTCACTTCACTCAGCATCAGTTCATGCAAGTCTCTCCAGGCCTCTCTGAAATCATTCTGCTGGTCGTTCATAGAGAAAACTCTTGAATTAACTAGATGACAATTCCAATTGAGTATTTGAGAATGTTATTGAGTAATTAAGTAAAAGAATTTTGACAATTTTGAATAATATCTATATTATGTTATGCTTCTTTCTAGATAAAATTTGATGCTGGAGTCCTTCTCCTCAGTACACACCGACTAATCTGGAGAGATCAGAAAAATCATGTAAGTTTAAATTTTTTGCATATGTTCTTATGTGACTCACCTACTTGAAACTCCAATCAGTGTTTAAAGTTTGTAGAGAGATAATATTTATTCATCTTTAGCCTGTTGGGATCATATCTCATAAGACATTCTTGAGGGAATCGGATTAGAGAGATGCTGACACAAAATTGCTTGCTCTTACTTATTTTCTTTTTTCTTTTTTTTGCTTTTTGCTGAGGCAATTGGGGTTAAGTGATTTGCTCAGGGTCACATAGCTAGGGAATGTTAAAAATGTCTAAGTGTCTGAGACCAGATTTGAACTCAGGTCCTCCTGACTTCAGGGCTGGTGCTCTATCCATTGTGCCACCTAGGTGCCCCACTCTTACTTCTTTTCATTCAACTCCAGAAGAGTATGAACTAGTTGAATCTGTTGTAGAAAATAGGAAATATCATGGAAGCTCTCCAGTTCTCCACACGGGTCCTAACTCTCCGTTGGAAATGCATTGTCTCTTAGGACATGAGGTACGGCGTTATCGTAAGTGTGGTAGGAAAATGGTTTTTTCCCTAGTAGTAATGGCACAAAACAAGTCTGCCCATCTCCTCTCATTCCCACAGGTAATGAGAATGAGATGGATAATGTCAGGCCTTTCTTGTAATAACCTTGAAGGATTATCATTTGCATTCCTCCTGCTGTAGGTCACCTCCTGGTCTCCGCCTCAGAATATCCCTTGAATTTGAGATCTAGTTTTGGACTTGGTACACAGTAGGTACTGAATCAATACCTGTTAATTCATTGATTCGCACTTAATTAGTTGGATGACAGACACAACCTGCTTACCTTCTCTGGCCCTCTGTTCTTCCATTTGTAAAATGGGAATAATAATGCTTTCAGTACCTATCTTACATAATCATAATGAAAATATTTGTAAACCTTTTACATAAATTTGAGTTAACCTAGTAAGATTTAAAAAACAAAACAAAACAACAACAACAAAAAAAAACTTCCCGTTTTTAAAGAGTTTTCAACAGGGTGATTCTGGGTGAGTTTTGTTTATGTTATTAATACCTTAATTCTGAGTAGCTTAAAACATTTCAAGGATATTAGGTCCAGTCCTTCTAATATTAGAAGTTATTTCTTGGGCGTATTACAAAGAATATGATCTTTTATAGTTTATAATGCTCTAGAATAGACACTGGTTATGGACTTTTAAAAGTTCTTATATTTTTTAAAGTGCCTTTGGATTTTTGTGGGCAGAAATTTGTTTATCAATACCAATTAATTTCAGCCAATTAACCTGTTCTGTGGACAACATAGGGAAGTAGGGATCAGCTATGCAAGGTCAGGATGGTGAGGGAACTTGAAACAAAGTCACTTGAGGATCATTTAAAAGAACCCATTATGTTTACCCTGAAGAAGAAGCAGACTTAAGGTGGAATTTGAAGAAATGGGTTAACTAGGTCAAAGTTAAGAGGCAGATTTTGGTTCTCTTGAAGAAAAAAAATTCCTAATTATTAGAGTTGTTCTGAAGTTTAAAAGGCTTCCTTAGAAAGTAGGGAGTTTTCAACTAGGTTTTATTATATGCCAGGCATTGATTATATGAGGCACTGGGGAGACAAATCCAAAAGTGAAACCTACTGACAAGAAGCTTGCAACCTATACGATAGACAGCAATGACATAAACGAGTATAAAAATAAATAAGTACAGATTGTCAGTCGAGGGGAGTTTGAAAGAGAGGTTACTAGTGATTGGAAAGAAAATCTTCATGGAGAAGAGCATGTTTTGGAGGACCCCTGAAGAAAAGGGGTTCTGTGAGGCAGTGCCCATTCCAGGCCCGGGATGTGGCGACAGAGGGCCAGAGAAGAGGGCCAGAGCGGCTGGGTTGCAGTGAGGAGGCAGTTCTGAGGGAGGCTAGAAAGATGAGGGAGCTGGGCTGGGGAGGGCGGGAGGCTGTTTGCTGCCAGCTGTTGGAGGGATCCAAGGAAGAGGCGGCTGTGGAAGCAAAGACCCAGGCTTGGGGGGAGAAATGTGGGGAAGACTGAATCGGCACCTGATGTGTCAGAAAAAGGGAAGTAAGGAGCTGGAGTTAGACCGTCGATGTGAACCTGAGAGGCTGGAAGGGTGGTGGGTCATGTGCACTAGGCAGTTAAGGAGTGACTGGCAAAGGTCACATAGGACCACGGATACCCTGAGAGGGACAAGAGTGGGGCAGCAGTGTCAAGGGCAGCCCATAGGTCAAGATGCGTTAAGACCAAGGAAAACCCATCTGCTTTGGCAGCTCCTTACAACTTTAAGATTCCCTGATAGAGCCATTTGACTCTTATTCAAAAGTGTATTATCCAGATTGTGGGTTATTTCTTCTCTTCGGTTCTCTTGTGCTGTCTGCATTTTCTTACTTGGGGGGGAGGGAGAAGTGGGGAGATAGAAGAGAAGAGGTTAATTGTTAGTTAAACTTACTTTAGTGATTTTTAAAATTTTACTTATTTTTCTTTTCAAGGCATGGTGGGAATTTTTATATATATATATATGTATACACACACACACACACACACACACACACACACACACACACTATCTTAGGGATACTTAATAACCACAAAGAGGCTGTCTGTCCATTTGGTTTCTTATTCTTGTTCCATTATTGGCTGACCTTATATTTTCGCCTTGCATGTCCTTGCTTCAAAATCTATTCATGCTCAAACTGGGTCTTTAACTCTGGATTTTTTGTCATTTTAACTCTTCTAAAAGTTTGTTTTCAAGATTGCATCCAGGTAGCATCAAAGTATTGTTATTAAGAAGGATTTAAGCAGTAGTGAAGAGTAAGGACAGTAGCTTTAAAAATCAAGAACTATCTTTATGAATTATTGATTTCTCCTTGTTCTGAACTTCTGTTACTTATCTCTATCCCTCACCTTTTTATTTAATTGTTACTACCTTGTTTTGTTACCTAATTGCATTGTGGTCCTTGTCACAGTAGCAGAACTAATAGAGAATCCAGATAGATCCCTTCACTGAGATCATCTTCACTATCCTCAGATTTTCTTGCTTCTTTTCTATTGTCTTTATGTTCTCTATTTATATCATTTTTGTGTTGAGAGCTTAGGTTCTGGTCAGTCATTTTTAAAATAAGTCAGATAAAATTAATCTTGAATCTGCTCTGTTCCCTTGTCATCACCTTATGGACTATGGCAGGTTTCTACTTTGTCTTTGTGTTGGTCTTTCCCTCCCCCCACTGGACCCTTTTCAGAGTAGAATGGCGCTTGCTACTTAAAATGAAATTGGTAACATTCCCAAGGTGGCGCAGAGTAGTAGCTGCTATATAAATGCTTATTGGACTGTGAGTACTGAATACTGTAAAGCAAAGCACCTGGATTAATCTCATATTCTTTTATTTTCTATTAATTATGTCATAGGATTGTTGCATTGCTATCCCTCTTTCCCAAATCGTATTCATTGAAGAGCAAGCAGCTGGTATTGGAAAAAGGTAAGATTTTATATGATCCTATTTGTTGAATATGTTTTTATTTTATTTTAATTTAAATTAAATTAAAATGAAAAGTCTTTAATCAACTTGCAAGGAGAGAAGGCCAATGAAATGAAAGGAAATGATACATAAAAAATGGATTGAGATTGATTAAGGAGATTCAGTCTTATCCTGAGGCATGTATAAAATAGTGAGTCACTATATGAATGTAATGGAAAACCAGTCTATAATAAGAAATGACCAACGGCAGACCCCAGAAAATCCTCAAAAGACCTATTTGAACTCATGCTGAGCAAAGCGAGCAGAACCAGGAAAACACTGCACACAGCATCAACAACATTATGATGACCAACTATGAGTGACTCAGCCTCTCCCAGCAATTCAGTGAACCAAGTACAAAGAACTTACAAGAGAAAATGCCATCCATACCCACATAAAGAATTGATAGACTCTGAATGCATATCGAAGAATATTTTTTTCACTTTATTCTTTGCTGTGTTTTTTTTTTCTTTTTGATCCCTTTCTTTCACAATTGTGGCTAATATGGAAATATATTTTATATGATAGCACATGTATATATCAAACTGCCTGTCATCTTTGGAAGAGGAGAGGGAAAAAAATTTGGAACTCATAATCTTGTGAAAAGGAATGCTAGAAATTCTCTTGACAACTGGAAAAAAAATAAAATACCACTTGGAAAAAAATTTGTGAGCCAGTAAACAATAGGAATATGTTTTTATTAAGCTCTCTCCTTGGTGGATGATTTTCTTTTATGACATCATGAATTGCAACCAGTTGGCCCAGTGAATATACTGCTGGATTTGGAACAGAAAAACTGGAATGTGAATCCAACTTTATACTCCTTTCTCTGCCTCATCTATAAAGTGGAGATTATGTAAAAATGAAAATTAAAATGGAGAAGGCTTTTGCCTTCTAGGGTGTTGTGACAATCAAATGAGATGTGGTAGTTTACTTTGAAGATGTTAAAGCACTGAATAAGTGCTAGCCGTTTATTATTATTTTATTATCATAGCATTTTGGTTCTACATAAATTAACTGTTTGATATTGGTCAGAGAGAGTCCTGCATATAAGTTTCCTATACTTATTTTATTGACATGAAATAATATCTTAAAGCTTTTGTATTATAAGCTATAAAGTATAGAAGAAAAGATAAAATACCTAATTATCTTCTTATAGGTGAATGTTTACTTCTCAATTTTTTTTCTTAGGCCATTATAAGTGAAATCACTGATTCAAATAACTTCAGATGACCAAATATGCTCAAAACCAATATAAGTTTAGATTCTGTTTTTGAAAGCATGAGATTGAGGGTCCTCCTGACTCCCCAATTCTTGAGTCTGCTCATTTCCCATGACTTACTTAACATCCAATCCACCTCAGCTAAATAAAGAGCTGGTCATCCTGCACAGTATTCATTCCATTTACATCTTCATGAACTTTGAAATGTCTTTACCATATCATAATTTTTTATCATTCTATTTTTCTCTCTGCCTTGCAACCCTGAACTTGGTTCTTTGTGGTCATCATGACCCTTCTTCCCTTTATTCCTATTCCCATCCTGCTGAATGAAGGTGGAGAAAGTTATGAAACTGTACTGACCGAATCCAGGACTGATTAGGGTGATGCAGGCTGGGCCTTCTCTGCAGCAAGCTGCTGTTTATGTCTTCCCAGTGGAACAGCTGTCCATTCACCATAGCTTCTCCAGACCCTCCTTAGGCCTCCTCTAGCTCTCCCTCCTCCCCTCTCCTTGCCGTGGCTTTTGAACTTTCTCCTCTGCTTTGCTCCTCATCTCAGATGTCTACGCCCTCTCTGGTGGCACTCTAGCTCCTTGCCTGAACCCGAGAAAGCATCCCGGCCTGCCTTCTTTAGCCCATCTTACTCATCATCTGCAAGCTCCATTCTCCCCCTGCCCCCGCCCTGCCCCCGCCCCTTCCCCAGCCCAAAATTCTCACTCCTTACAACCGTGCTCCCCAGCTCTCCTCCTGGCTCTCTTCTCTTTCATGCTTACATTCCTTTTAAAAGCCTTTATTATCTTCCTACTTTGTGCCTTTGCTCGACACTTTTCTTTGTAGTCACCTTCTGGCTCTTAGATGTCACATCAAGCGGCCTCCTGGAATTCTCTGCAGCCTGGGACGCTGGCAGCCACCCTCTCCTCTCCTGGCTATCGGCATGCTGCTTTCTTGGGGTTCCCCTCCTGCCTGTCTGAAGACTCCCCCAGGTTTATCCCCTTAACCATGGTTGGGGGGGATTTCTCCAGCTCTGTCCGGGGTCCTCTTTCTCTTCTCTTCTGTTTCACTTGATGGCCGAATGTCTTCTGTAGGTTCCATTATCATTTCTTTGCACGTGATTATCAGATCTACTCACCTACCCATAAGCTTTCTCCTGACCTCCAGGCTTGCCCACTCATGGCCTGTCAGACATCTTGACGTGTGCTCTGACACTCCAGCTTCCCCATCCCCATCCCAGCCTCCTGCTGCTCCCCTCTTCCGGCCTCCCCTGGGTGCAGACCTTCACCATGTCACACCTGGACTCTTGCCACCCCTTTCTTTGTTCACTTCCCTGCCCGTACTGTCTCCTTATTCTAAACCGTCCTCCATTCAGTGATCTTCCTAAGGCCATGCCTTACCCACCAAGCTTTTCCCTGTTCCCTCCAGGGTCCATTGTGAAGTCTTGTTTACCCCTTCCCAACCTCCCCCCTGATCTCTGAGGTCTGGAGCATTAGGCAATAAGGGCTCCCTGTGGTATATTAGGGCAGGATATTTGGGACCTTGGAGTCCCTGGGCCCTGGGATTTCTTGGTTTGCGTGCTGCAGCCCTGCTTTGGTCACTTTCTTTTGGACTGCACTTCCTGGGGGCCCATAGTCTCTTCTTAGGGCTTTCTCAAAGGAATCATGTTCTTGCTTCTGAACATGGAGTCATGCAGACTCGATGTGTCTCTGTCCATCTTTGTCTTGACATTGGCTTTGTTCACAGCTTACTTTTCTGTTACCTTTCTGTATGGTTCTGAGGTGGAAGAACTTATTGATTATAGTTTAGTTTCTCTGTATATTTCTTGATCATTCTTTCTGTCTTGTGTGACAGTGGGAGTAGGTTTGGGCCATTTGGGTAGGTAATCTTCCTCTTGTGTCAACTGGCAGCCATCTTGGTAGAAGTCTTGCATTGATTTATTGGAAAGATTAAATTGTAGAACAGTTCTATACATTGGATCTTTAGCTTTTTATTATTCTTATCATTTCTCAAGTAATAAAAATTGTGTATTGTATAACCTATGCTAAATTGTTTGCTTTGTTAATGAGTGTGGTAGGTGAGAGAGGAAGAGAATTTGGAACTCAAGATTTGGAAAAAATGATATTAAAATTATATTTACATTTAAATTGAGAAAACAAATTAGTTTTAAAAAATGAGGATAAAAAAATTCCATGTGAAGAGGCCTTGAGGTTAAAGAATTATCCTTCTGCCATATTGCAGGAATATCCAAACCATCTAACATATGCATCTCTCTCTCTCTCTCTCTCTCTTAGATTTGAACTCAGGTCCTCCTGACTTCAGGACTGGTGCTCTGTCACTGTGCCACTTCACTGCCCCCATATGCATCTCTTTTTACTGACACATTATCCCCTGTTTTTCAGATATCTTCAGACAAAGGCAGAAAAAATCTGACATTCCCTTATGTTGACTATTCTCTTTTGACCAACTCTTATGATTCTTTCAGGCACACCATTCAGGTTGTCTAGTTTTCTGTACCCTCTCCTCCTTGTGGTCTTTGGCACATCCCACAATTACTTTAGGAGATGATTTACACAGTTGTTTTTTTTTAGAGACTGCTAATGCTTTTATCCAGTCAGAGCCAGATTAGCTCTGATTCCTGTGTCTGTGGATTTAGTGCCTTGCTAGATGAGTGGTTTTAGACTTATTGTTCAGTTTTTTCATTTTAGATTTTTTTCCACATCTTACAGGTAGCTATTATTTAAGAATCATTGCAAA
Organism: Myrmecobius fasciatus; assembly: GCA_023553655.1. Taxonomy (NCBI): domain Eukaryota; kingdom Metazoa; phylum Chordata; class Mammalia; order Dasyuromorphia; family Myrmecobiidae; genus Myrmecobius; species Myrmecobius fasciatus. The sequence goes on along the minus strand of JAJPUD010002699.1, from coordinate 77,875 downwards.
TATGGTCCAAACTAATAATCTTAATATTAAAATACAGGGGTTTAAAAGTTGCAGGGTTTTTGTATATTTTATTTCACTTGATTGTTACAAACTGTAAGGTAGTTGGTATGGGTGGTTTATTTCTATTTTACAAAACCAAGAATTGTAGAGATTAAACAAATTGCCCACTATCACATAGTTTCTGAATGCCAGAATATTTTATGTTGTCTTTGTTGACGATACTAAAATATTTGATACTACAAGTAGGCTTGGTGTAATGCTTACTCAATAAATTCAGTTGCTTGGTGTTATTCAGACAGTTTTATGGGCAATTGTGGGATCTGATCCAGTAGAGAAGCAGTTACACAATTGGCCCATTTTAGTCCACTACTCTTTTAAGAAAGGATTATAATTAATATATCAAAAGATCTTTGATTTTTTTTTAATCGGGTTTTTTATCATGGCTCCTCTATGCCTTAAGAGACAATTTCATGTATTTCCTTGGCTCAAAAAAATTCATCTACTTTTGGTAATATGGTTCTTGCTTTATTAGGTTGGGAGCTAGTAGACATAAAGCCTTTTGAGAGGCTTACACTTGAAATTTTCCCAGCTTGCCTGTAGGAAGGACCTGCCAGAGCTTGTTCTATGTTGGCTTAACCTTTGAGAACCCCAGGTTCTTTCCATGTCTCAGTGGAGCATTCCTGGAATAGGACTTTTTGCAGGATAAAGAAATTATGAAGGCTGTAATTTGGAAGTGTGGATCACTCTCCTGATCATTATGAACCATTTTTTTTGATGGTTTTGTTTTTTAAATTACAAATAGCAATAACATTTCCAGAGTTGTTTTTGCTATGAAGTATCTTTCTATATCATCTTGTTTATGAAGTATTGTTTTCCCATAAATGACAATGTAAAATATTAGTTTTGGATATATTTTAATAAAGTGTCAGCTAGCTGCTTTTTTACAGATAAGTTAATGTCCTATTAGTGAAACCAGTTTGTTTCCATTTAGCTAAAGTAGTATGCTTTGGCTGAAGTTAAAGGTGATTTTGTACCTCTAGGGACAGTTTTACAGATGGAAAACTCTGAATAAGCACCACCTAAAAGTATAGCAATTTTACTTTGAATTTGTTTTCTAAAAATGTCATATTTAATCTATAGATCATAGCCTATTTCTTGGACTCTTGATTTTTAAAATTAAAAGTTTAAAATTTAAGTTTTAATTTGAATGGCTTTTGTATCTGCTCATTTGACACTAAGTTTATAGATGAATTTATAGATCTATATATAATAAATCTATCAATCAATTTATAGATCATCTTTTCTCTTGGGGTTTCTTTGTATTAAATTGTCATAAGAGGTGATCTGAAATACACTCAATATTGGTTAAAATAGAATTGGAGGTATTATTAAAGACATTGGCATTTAATGGGTATTCTTTCTTTAGTGCCAAAATAGTGATTCATCTTCACCCAGCTTCTTCCAGCAAAGAGCCTGGCCCTTTTCAAAGCAGCAAGAGCTCCTACATCAAACTTTCTTTCAAAGAACATGGCCAGATTGAGGTAAGATTATGTAGATTTTGGTTTGATTAAAAGTATATGTGTCATTATCTTTGGTGTAAGTCCCTGATACATATAAGAATTTAGCACTGTTACAGTGTGCCATTCTTATTTCAGGGTTATTTTAAAGATTTTTAATATTATTTTTTGTACTAATAACAATTATTCATTTTTCTCTATTGTAATGTGCAAAAAACTAAAGTAATGTAATGTGGCAAAGAGCAGATAATAATAATAGCCAATGGATACTTTTATGTCATTTTAATATTTAGAAGCTTTGCTTGTGGCACATTATTTTTTACAAGTTGAAGCACCACCATGAATCTCACTTTCCTCCAGTCTATTCTCCAGTTATATATTAAAATGATATTCCTAAAGCACAGGTCTGACCATGTCACCTCTCCTATTCGGTAAAGTCCAGTGGCTCACTGTTATCTTTAGGACCAAATATAAAATCCTCTGTTTGGTGTTCAAAATTCTTTATAATCTGCTCCCTACCTTCCAGCCTTTTCATTCTGATTACTCCTTACATGTATATCCATAAGAAACTAGGTAATTCAATGGATAAAGTGCCACACTTGGAGTCAAGAAGACTGATTTACCTGAGTTCAAATCTGGCCTCAGACACTTACCAGCTGGATGATCTTGGGCAAGCCACTTTACCTTAGTTTCTTCACCAGTGAAATAAGCTGGAGAAGGAAATGGCAAACCACTCTGGTACCTTTGCCAAGAAAACCCCAAATGGGGACAAGAGGAGTCAAATATGACAACCACATACCCCATTTTGATCCAATGGCATTGACCTCCTTGCCTCAAACGACACTATTTCCTGATTCCCTTCTCATCTCTGCTCTTCCTTTCCCTGGATTCCTTCAAGTCTTAGTTAAAATCCTACCCTCTTCAAGAAACCTTTCCTGAATCCTCTTAATTCAGGTGCCTTCCCCCTGTTGGTTGATTCCGATTTATTGTTTGTGGAGTTTTTACATAGGTATTTGCATATTATTTTCCCCATTAGATTGTAACTGCCTTGAGGACAGGAAATGTTTTTTGCCTTTCTTTGTACTTCTGCTTCATAGCGCAGTGCCTTGCACCCAGTAGGTGTCTAAGGGAGTTGGGAGACTTGAGCATGTAGGTGCAAATGTCGGTTCTCTCCAATATGGGACTCAACCAGCAACACAACCGTGAAATGTGGTAGACATGAGTTCGACCTTCAGTTTTTATTCAGCCCATACCAGCCTCTTTGGTATATTATATTATAGCCTGAGTGTGTTCAGAGAATCATCTCTTGGTGGTGTCTTATTCCACTGTTCCTTCACCAGGCAGAGAGAGCTCAGGATGAATGGTAGGACAGTCCTAGACAGAAGCACATGTACTTTGCTGCCACAAGATCCCTGACAGAATAGGATTAATCAAGTTAAGGTCATGGTGAGAATGGAAGGCCCAAGGAGAGCTGGAGGTTGGTAATGTCTTTCAATTATGCCTTTGGTTTGCACACTGAGTAGTTGAGTTGAAGAGACATGGGGAAGAACAGTGGAAAAGAGTAGAGTAGAAACCTTGGTGAGAGGACCGTAACAATAAGTAGATATAGACACACACAGTCATGCATGTTGTCTATGTGCATTCTTGCCTAGAGCTTATCCGCAGATTGAGTTCTCAAAAGCACGGTCCACAGCTTCTGGAAAAGCAGTTATTTTTCTTTTTCTTTCTTTTTTTTTTTATTAAAGCTTTTTATTTGTATAACATATGTATGGGTAGTTCCCCAGCATTGATCTTTACAAAGCTTTCCATTACAACTTTTACCCCCAGTCCCCTCCCCTCACCTAGATGGCAGGAAGTCCACTACATGTTAATAATGTTGGAATACTTGACAAGTTGTGCAAGAAAAATCCTATCTACAAGAAAAAAAAGAAAATCAGAGAAAGGCAACACAATGCAAGCAAATATCCATGAAAATGTTACGTTGTGTTCCATATTTCATATCCCTCTCTCTGGGTGTATATGGTTTTCTTCAGTGAACAATTGGAACTGGTTTGAGACAATTCTTTGTTGCAGAGAGCCATGTCCATCAGAATTGATCATCATGTAATGTTGTTGCTGTGTATAATGATCTCCTGGTTCTGCTCATTTCACTCAGCATCAGTTCATGCAAATCTCTCCAGGCCTCTCTGAAATCATCCTGCTGGTCGTTTCTTACAGAGCAATAATATTCCATAACATTCATATACCATAATTTATTCAGGCACTCTCCAATTGATGGGCATCCGTTCAGTTTTCAGTATTTAGCCACTACAAAAAGGGCTGCCACAAACATTCTTGCACATGTGTCTTTCCCTCCTCTAAGATCTTTTTTGGGATATAGGCCCAATAGAAACACTGCTGGGTCAAAGGGTATGCACAGTTTGATAACTTTTTGAGCATAGCTCCAAATTGCTCTCCAGAAAAAAGCAGTTATTTTTCAAAGACTACCAAAACACACTTCTACAAAGTCTTTCTTGATTAACCCCAACTCAGCCATCCTGATTTCTTGACTTTTTGTGTTCCTGGTTTTTTAGTATACTTAGTTTCTATACCATTAATGTATATTATTGTTGGTATGTTGCTTTAAAAACATTAACAAGTCATTTTGCTTTTGTTTGATTACTCTGGCTATCTTTTTCATGACCCCTCCCTCTCCCTGTCTCCTTTTGTTATCTCTCTAGGACACCTAGTATGCAATAGATATTAAGTAAATATTGAGTGACTGAACTCATTAATGTACCCAAAAGTCACCATCTTTTTGGGAAAATAGGAGTCTTTGGTTCCTGATTTTTGCCTTCATATTTTAACTAGATGCATAATTTTAAAGTTCCTTTTTTGAAAAATGGTTATACATTATTTCTGACATTATTTTACCTGTTTCTAAAGTATTCGCTTTAATACAAACTGCATGATGGGTAAATGAAATGTTATTTTTAAGTGATCGCTGTAATTTAGGATATTTTTGTGGAGAGTAAGCAACTAGTTTGTCTTTCTACTGGTGCCCTCAGAAAAGAATCATTTATGAGAGCACCAGTCAGAGTGACTGAAGTAGTAGTATCTAGCTATTATATCAGAGTGAAGAGATTTTAAGTAATGATATGGAAAGGCTCTACAGATTGGTGATCTCAACTTTACATATTTATATAGTTTTATAGGCGTTTATCAGAAGAAATGACTCACAGAAGATGGGAGAATGTGCCAGTGTCTCAACTAATGCAGAGAAAAAGTGGACAAGAGGTAATTTTTTTTAAACCATTGACATTTCCCCTACTTTTATGCTTTTCTGTATAATCACAAAAGGAATAATGCATATTATAAAAAGAACTTTCCAGGATCAAAGAGCAAAGACATTTTGATTACTAGTTTACTCTGACATAGCATAATTTCTTTTCTTCCAAATGATTCATGATAAAAAGTATAGTTATAAGTTGCCTAATGGAAATAGACAACTATTTTTTAAATAATATTTTTTATTGATGCATAGAAAAAAATTCTTTCAGAAAAAATTCTATATAGAAGAGAACTTTTCTAACTAGTCTAAATTAATCACTTATTATGTAGATTATGTAGATTATATGTCTATATTATATATTTTGATATATATAATATTATATATTATTGGAATATTTGAAAATTGCTTGTGTAATTACTGCAATGACAAAAGACAGAGCTGATAATCTGAGATCCAAGGAAGACTTCATTAAAAGTCTTGTATGTGCTGTACTGTCAGTTCAGATAATAATAATAGTAACAATAGTTATTGATATGTTTGTGGAGTTTTGGCTTTACTGTTTGTAAAACACTTTACATATGGTATTTCTTTTGATCCTCATAATAATCTTGTGAGATAGATATTACAGGTGTTTTATGAATGGGGAAACTGACACAAAGGTGGTAGGTGACTTGTTCATGTTGACACATTCAATTTCGGAGGTCAATTTTGAAATCTTCCTGACTTCTACTCTAGTGTGCTTATAATACCACACTCAGCGAAGAGTCACAAGTAACAAAAACATGGGGAGAAAGTTGGAAATTTTGATAATTACCTAAAAATAGGGGTTAATATATGCTTTTGTTTATGCTTAGTTATTGTCTGCTATTTAGCCATCTGATAAGGGAATGTTTTGAAAGGAAGTTGGATGAAAAGAGTACCCTGTTGACAGGCTAATTCATAGTTTTATTTTGGTTCTTTGTAGACCCTTTTCCTCTACTGAAAACAGTGTGGTGGGTGAAAAAGGTCTGAAGTTTCCTTCCTGAATCCTCTGTGTTTTTGTTTTTCAGCCAGGAAGAATAAGAGCCGTAGGAATTGTAGGGATTGAAAGGAAATTAGAAGAAAAGAGAAAAGAAACTGACAAAAACATTTCCGAGGTAATTATTGCCCTGCTTCCAAGTCACCTTTTCCTTTGAGCTTATCTGCATTCATTTTTGTTTTTAGATACAACTGTGACTCATTTTATCCTATAAACTGTTATGTATGTAGGTGCATTAAGTCACCTCTGCTTTTAATACATCTCTATCTTAGGTGGGTATGATTTAGCCAAATACTTTTTTTCAGAAAAAAGTGAAAGGAAGACAGAACAATTCCTTTTGAAGTTTTAGCTTAATTAGTTAAAGCTGTACTTTTGAGTAGAAGGTCCCAAGTACTAATTCTTCTTTCAGGTCATTTGACTTAACTTAGAGGAAAAACTCCATTTCATGAATACTAACCCTGGCATCATATCTTACAAGTTTGGGTTGTTGGTAATGGGGGATACCAAATGAGATGTTTGAATAGAGAGTAATCATATGGAAGAAAACAGAGAAACAAACATTTAAAATGAATCTTATCTAATAAAACAAAACTTGCATTAAATTATATAGTAGTTGATATAGCTAAGATTATTTGTAGTTTTCTATGATTAATATATCTAAATGATCTTTGATTCCAATGTGATTGAGTTAAAAGAAATCTTTCTAAACACATTAATTCTATTTTCAGCTGGTACTTATAAAAGTACACATCATTAAAATATCAGTCTAAAATTATGAGAACTTGCAAAAAATTGTTTAGTGTATGCCCCATAATTCTAAACTTTGATGGTGGTTAGTGGTTACTTAACACATAGACAAAATTTCAATGTTCAATTTGTGATTAAGTCTAAGGAAAGAGATTATTGGTACTTCGTTTTATACATGTAAACTTTTGTAAACTTTTACAAAATCAGATTCCTTTATGACTGACTTCCTGGTACCATCCAAAATCATTTTGGTTTTTGGTAACTTTGTTGTGTTATTGGAAATCTAGTGTTTATTGTTATACCAAGATTTGATCTGTATACTTCATTTATGTTAGATTTACTTTTGTGTTCCACAGTTTTCAGACAAGTACCAAAATAAAAAAGACATAATAATGTGGATTTTTTTGGCATCTGAGCTTATAGGATAGTTTCTTATTCTGGTAGTATCATCCATAAACAAATTTTATACTTTTGACTTTTTTGAAGCCTACCACTAATCATCACTTTTGTGCATCATGAAAGGATTTTTTCCATAGCACATCTGCTGCTTCTTCTATGTGATTATTGTCCTGTTGTTCCATTAAATCCTCTGCTAGGGAATTTATCAAAACTAGAATTTTTCTTATTCTTTTATTGTCTTGGGGTACTTATATACCATTGAGCTCATCTCTTTATTATTTTTCATTTTGCCATATAGCATGCTCACCTGCTCTACCTTAGTTATGAATATACTCAATAGCAATAATAGTACTAGTAATAATAGCATTTTTATAATGCTTTAAGATTTGCAAAGCACTTTACCCATGTTAAATTTAACTACTACAATAATGTTGTGGGGTGGGTACTATTTTCCCATTTTGCATTTTTATATGAGTGGACTGAGGCACGGTGCAATTAAATACTTTTCTTTGGGACACATGACTAATCAGCATCTGAGGCTAGATTTGAAATTAGGTCTCCCTGACTCCAACCCTGTGCTCTGTCCATTTTGCCATCTGACTCCATAGGTTTTTTATATCATATATGAATGAAAATGACAGTGCATACTGTCTTACTTTGTTTTAGAAGAATCTGCCAGCTAGAAGAATTTCATTCCACTTGAAGATAACATTGCTATTTGATTTCTGTACCTGGACTCTCCAGGATCTTTCTGAAGTTTCTCATGGTGCTCTTGAAGGAAATTTCTTTTTCTTTTTCTTTTTTTTTTTTGCTGAGGCAATTGGGGTTAAATGACTTGCCCAAGGTCACACAGCTAGGAATTAAAGGAAATTTCTAATGGTAAATAAAATATAAAAGATAAGGATTTTATTTTATTCATGTTGATTCCACTGATTAACTTTTTGTGCTTTAAATTGGGAAATCAGTTCATTATAAAATGTAATTATTGAGCAAATCTTATGTTATGGAACTTGATGGGAGAAGTGAAAGTAAATAAAACACAATTCCTGCTCTAGTAAGGAGATTTATATATATATAAACATATATATATATATATATACACCCACACACAAGTACATATGATGCATTTGATACTTTGCATATGGTCCAAAGTAGATTGTGAAAGGATACCATGAGAATATATGGGAAGGAAGAATTTTAATTGAAGGAGGACCAAGGACGGCTAATTGGCATTCGAATTGGGCCTTAAAAATTAGTAAGAATATAGCTGGCAGGTGGGAGAAGGCATTCTAGGCACAGAGGAGCTTTGTAGCTCTGATATAGAGATATTCATATCTAAAGATGCTTTTTCATTAGAATATGCTATTTGGCATCAATAGGGCCCTTGGCAAGCAAGTCATTTTCTTTCTTTCTTTCTTTCTTTTTTTTTTTTTTTTTGGCTTTTTCCTGAGGCAATTGAGGTTAAGTGACTTGCCCAGGGTCACACAGCTAGGGAATGTTAAGTGTCTGAGACCAGATTTGAACTCAGGTCGTCCTGACTTCAGGGCTGGTGCTCTATCCACTGTGCCACTTAGCTGCCCCAAGCAAGTTATTTTCAAGCAGATTTTTCTTCAAGCCTCTTAGGAGCAGCTAGATTTTATAATTAGATCATTGCTTCTAGCAACAGATTCATTAAGAAGTCCTTGTAAAATTCCTTATTTCTAAGATTTCTTTATAGTCTCTTGCATTGAAGATCTTTTTGAATAGATGAAATATGAAGTTCCTCTTCTGTACCCTGTGTTAGGTGTTGGGGAGACAAGAATGGTAAGTGAGATACTCTTTTACTGATGAAGACCTTGGCTTCCCAGAAATTCACACAGATATTATTGAGGGCATTATATTATAGGGCATTATCATCTGAAAAAGAAGCTATCCTAGGATATATGATTCCTTGTTTTAGTTTTTAAGAGATTCTGTTGTAGCCCAATTTTCAGAGTTCACAAATAGAAAAGGTTTTTATTTAAATGACTTAGTACTTTGGATCATTTTTGCCTTCTACTGGTGGTGGAATCTTTTGGATTCAGTCACAAATTTAATAATGATAATGATAGTGATAGTACTTTATTTGTACAAAATAAACAGTTTATAGAGTGCTTTTTTTAAACATGTTCTCATTTGATACTTATAATAACCCCAGATTGAGGGTAGGGCAGGTATTATGATTCACCTATTTATAATTGAAGAAATTGAGGATTTCTTTAACCAAAGAAATCAGGGACATAAAAGGATAAATGACTTGGTCAGAAACATACAGCTAATGTGTTAAATTTGAGTCTTTTAGCATTTATTTCCATACACAGTGCTAACTTGCTAGTTAGCATGACACCATGGTCATTGAGTCTAGTCACTGTAAACCCCAAAGAAATGCTGCCCTGTTTGAGCAGAAGGTGTTTGAATATCAGAGAGTCGGTTGTTTCTAAGCAGGTCTCTTGCATATGACTTCATAGGGGAGTTCTCTGAGACAATGATGATGTTGGGGGACTTGCCCATGGTGCCACAGGTAACACAAGGCCAGAATTTAAACACAGGTGTCACTGTCCCCAGATGTGCTGGGCCTACTGTGCCAGGGATTCCCTTATAAACCTTACTTTTTGTAGCCGTGTGCACTTAACACCAAGTTCACAGTTTCAGGGGAAACTTGGAACTCTCTCTCTCTCTCTCTCTCTCTTTTTTTTTTTTGCTTTTTGCTGAGGCAGTTGAGGTTAAGTGACTTGCCCAGGGTCACACAGCTAGGGAATGTTAAGTGTCTGAGATCACATTTGAACTCAGGTCCTCTTGACTTCAGGGCTGATGCTCTATCCACTGCGCCACCTAGCTGCCCCTCAGGGGAAACTTGGAATTAATGTAGTAAAAGGAAAATGAAAAGGGACATGGGCTGGAAGACCTGATCCTGAGACTGGATAGCCTACAGGCAAGCACCATTTGTACTTGCAATTCATATTCCTCTGATACTTCTGACTATGAAGCTGGGCAAGTCATTTAATCTTACAGTCTTTCCTTTCAAAGGTTAAAAACTGTGCATTCAAGAATAGCTATGAACCCACATCAATAAGAGGCAATTTCCTCACTGGAACTGCCCTAAATGTGTGAAATCATGGGTGCAGACCTAATCTCTCCTTATTCCCCTCCCCCCCAAAAATAAACTTTAAAAACTGTGAAATCAGATTATAACATGATTAGCATGGTTAAATGGGTAAATTGCTTTTACTTAAATGTGGGGTAAAGTTCTCTCGCTCACTTTACAGGATAGATAACTTTTAAATAGTAAAGGAATGAGGGATGCCAGAAACCATTTCATTTAGATTTTCATAATTTCTTTAAATAATTTAGTTATTTACCAGAATAGCTCCTAGTAATTTTAATTCTATTTGTAATTTATAATGGCTAAGAAAAAGAACACTGGATGCTGTGTCAAAGGACCTCAGGTCAAGCTCCAGCTCTGCCACTTTCTGTCTGTGTGAACTTGGATAGGCTATTTCATTTTGGGGGGCCTTAATTTCTTTAGCTTTACACTAAGGATATTGAACTAGGTTACCTCTAAGGTTCTTCCAACTTTAAATGTTTATAAATTATAAGTCACTTACATTCATATGTATGCATTCCTTGTAGATTTACTAGTCTTTAGATATAATAGATGATATTTTTCCAAGTGAAGATGTAGCATTTTATCAATAAAGTAATTTGATACTGTTAGCACTTTGCATTTCCAGATTTTTTTGTGTGTGAAATCTCCATGTGTATATTGTATGTTCAAAGAAAACGCTTGGTTTTTAGTTTGCCCCAGGCAGACTTTCAGTGTTAATGACTTAATTTCAGAGTTGGTGCCCAGAGTTTCCCACAAAAGGTTTCCTGCATCTGCTGTTTGTTGCTGATAAGAATCCAGTGTTTTGGTCTTTGTTTATCTGAGGAAATTCCTGTTAGGTGTGTGCATATTCCCCTTTGTTTCCAGGCCTGCCCTTAGTGGGCAGAAGAATTTTACAGAACACACTATTCATTAGCAAAATCTTTTTGCAGATGGACAATATTCTGCTAGTATAGAAATGGCCATATAACTTACTGCAATTTAATTATTTAAAAAATACTCAGAACAGTTCTTTTTAAAATTTGGAATGGTTGGTGAGTGAGAAATAATATTTGTGTGGGCTTCACATTCATTGAAGGATCATAGAAAGATTGTCTGCTTTAGATTAGAATTGGATTAAATGATCCAAAAGTTTTTCCTGATTTTTAAAACACTAGGATTCACTGAAACTTATGTGCTCTTTTATACTCCGTGTAAATTTTCAGTATTTTTTGATACTTTGATGAATCTGTAGTCTCAGTGCTCTGAAGACTTCCTCCAATAATGCGTACTGTAACTTATCCATTCCTTCTCAGTCTGGGTGACTTTTGCTCATGTCCTCCCACAGTCCCAAATACTGGGCTTCCTATGGCTCGTTTGACAATTCATATCCTCTAAATCCCTTCATAAAACCTCCTTTTCCAGGCTTCTTACAGTCCATTCCCTTCTGAGTACTCTGTGACTCAGTGACAGGCCCTCCTGCTGGGCCTCCTACATGATGGTCCTCTCCCAGTCTGGTGTCTCTTCACTAGATGTCCCCTGGTCTCTCTTCCCCTCCTTGCTCATCTGTCCTCCTCACTTCACTGGCTTCCTTCAAGTCTTGGTTAAAGTCCCACCTTCAGCAAGAAGCTTTTCCTGCTTTCTGTTGTCTTCCTTCTGAAATCCTCTCCAGGTTACATGTTGTTTATAGCTGTGTTTTCTGTTATATCTGTGCAAGTCTTATTTGTGCGTGGTTATTGGCATCTGGTTTCCCCAGTAGTGCCTGTGAGCCCCTTAGAACAGAGACTTGCTTTTCTCTGTGTTGCCAGCATTCCTGCTGTGATACCTGGCACTTAGTAGTGTTAGCTGCTTATTAATAAATGCTTGTACACTTGATTTTTTCTGACTGGGGATGTGAGTTGTCCAATTAGCCTTTGTTCTTGTTACATGGGCAACCCAACTTTTTTCTTTTCATATTTCTCTCTGGTAACATCCTTTAAACCATTTATTTATTTTTGGTGATAGGTTGTTGCCTAATCACACCTGCTTGTCTTTTCACTTTGCTTTGTTAGGGTGACCAACAGCTTTAGTAGTTTAATATTTCCATGATTTGGCACACAGCATCACTGAAAGAATGTAGATTTTTTAAAAAGATGGGTCTTTGTTTTAATCTCATCTAATCTCTTCCTGTTTAATTCTATGCCCAGTTGGTTGTCCATCTGCACTAAGATCTAAGATGTAAGGACCAGCAGCATGGCCTTCCTGCATCCAGCTGCATGCTATAACTTAGATAAAGCATTCTTCCACTTTTTGTACTTGCATAGATTGTTAGCCCAAATTCTTTTGAGTGATTATGGGTTTTTGTAGGAGAGTCTGTAGTGTTCTAGGGGTTGCTTTTTTTAGTCAATAGCAATGTCAGCTGTGATAAACATTTTTAGCTTATAGACCTGCTTATTTTATGCCTCATTTGCTGTTAGTAATTATAGGATTATTGAATAAAGATTTACCTTTCAAGAACTATTATATTATTTTGAAAATTAAATGGGGTATAACCTTTTGGTAGAGAGCCTTTAAGAAAGGGAAATAGCTTTTTGGTCAGTCAAGTGATGGGATTTTTTAAAACCAACAAAAATTGAGTATGAACACATCTGTTATTCTTTGCCCCTTTCAGTCAGTGGCATATCTGCTCTAAAGGGACAATTGTTTAAAAAAAAAAAGCCTCCTTGTTTCTACTCCTGTTTTAATCAGTGAGGCCTTCAGTGCAAGGATGGATTATCTTCACACATTTTGTAGGAGGAGACATAGTGGATGGAGGTCAGTGCTATTTTCTTAATTGCCTTATTTTCATTATCAGTGAGGATTTGATTTTTCCAAATGTTTGATACTCTTTTCTCCTTCAGAGATCCTGAGACTTGATCTTTCATTCCCGATCAGTTACCTCCAGAGAGGTGCTGTGGGATGGTGGGAAGGGTGCTGCCCCCAGAGATTTCCTTTTACTTCTGGGATCCTGATCAAGCCTCTTGAACTCCTGTCTGATGGAGCCCCTGAGACCCTTTTTAGCTCTAGGCTCTGAACCCTTTAATAACAGCTTCACAGATTCCCTTTGCCTAGACAAGGTCCAGTCTGGTGCTCATCCCGTCTTTGTGTTTTTCTTCAGTGCCCTTTCTTCATCCTTAGGTAGTTCATCAGGAACTGTGATTTTAGAATCCACTGGGGTGCCTGATTGGTTGGTTATGAAAAACTTTAGAAATTGTTTCAACTTCTTAATCTGTTGTTTTCCTTCTAATGTAATCCTTAAATATCCTCAAGATCTGGTTCTCTTTTCAAGATTTCTGTAGATTTGATTTTTCTCCTTAATGTTTTGCTGTTTTTTTGAGTTAGCATTCCTGATAATATTCCATCATCTTCCTCTATCAGATTCTACAAATGATTTTATATTCTAAATTGATATTGCTCTTGGCTGCCTTATTTCTTTACTTGGCAAGGAGATCAAGTGTTTGCTTCTAGAGGAGGTTTCAAGGCTTTTTTAATCTCCTTTTTGTGACGATTGATTTATATGGGTTAAACTTCCTTAGGAATAGTCATATCTATATTAATAATTGCTTTCTATCTTTTTTTTTGTGCTCTGAGAATTTGTTTAAATAGATCAGGTTGGCGTTGCCCCAATTATGTGTCAAACCTTTTTTTTTTTCTTTTAATTTAGTATTGATTTTGGTTTTTGCTGTAACATGTCTGTGGACTAAGTATATATAGTCAACTGACTCAGAAATGATTACCACTTCAATAATTAGGCATTTCCTGTTAGAATATGTTAAGCACCAAATAATATTTCAAAAAAATAAAAAACTTCATCATGCCTAGCACCTTCCAGATTTCTTAAAATGATCTATTTAATGTAGTAGACAAAATGTTGGGCTTAGAGTCAGAGAGACCTGAATTTAAATACATCCTCACACACTTACTAGCTGGGCAAGTCACTTAACCTGTCTGCCTCAGTTTTTTCAACTCTAAATAGGGATAATAATATACCCTACTTCCCAGAGTTGCTGTGAGGATTAAATAGTATAAAGCCTGCTGTATAGTAGACACTTAATATATGCTTATTCCCTTCTTTCCTCCTTCCTTAAGTCATTCATAATTTGTAGGCATGGGAGACATTTAGGATATTTATTAGTCTTTGTTTCATAACTTCTAAACCATGTTTTCAACATATTTTTTGTTGCTGTTCCCTGTGCTTACTCTGAGGTTAAAGTCATCAGATAATAATTTTAGAGGGTCTTATCAAATTCTTTTTAGAATGTTTCTCTTCATCCCCTACAACAGATATTAGCACATAAGCTGCAGTTATCTTCATGATCATATTTTTGCAAAGGTTTATTATCATGAGCACCACATTCAGAAATAATTCTCATGAAATTTTATTTTTGCCATTAGATATATGATGAAATCAGCCACCAGTTTCTTTATTTTCATCTCTAACAAGAACTTGAAAAAATCTTCCCATTTAGTTGACTTTCCTTTTGTCTTATGGTTTCAATTAAAAAAATCTCAAAATTGAGGTGATTAATTTTCTTTAATAGTATATATCTTTCCATTGATCATTGGACAAAGATTTCACATTTGGAATTCTAATGATCTCCTTTGTTTGTGGTTTGAAATCTGGTTCTTAGTACTTCTGCCTACTTTTTCCATTGTCCTTTCACCATAACTGTAGAAGGAAGTATATACAAAGTTGAGGGCCATTTTTAATTTTTCCTCATTTTATCTGTTTCTCATGATCATGGAATTCATCATCAAGTAGTCATCTAGAGGATGGACTTACCTGTACTTAATTAGGCTTGACTTTGGAAGACAGATCTGGCCTGTTTCTGGGACCTTAATCAGAACCTTGCCAACGTGGGAGAACCTACTGAAATCTACATTTTGTTGGCATAGTTATTGAGTGAAAGTTGAACAATAACAACAACAGCAACTCTGTCCTTTTCACGTATTGTGGAATTTCATGATGATTTTTGGAGGAAAATTTCAGCAAATTAAGATAATTTATGTTCATCATTTAAATTAAGCAATGAGATGCATGGATCCATGGTGGGCATTGTTGGAGTGAATACCCATATTGATGAGATAAGAATATACTGAGGTGTAACAGTAAATGTTGACTTAATCACTGAATCATTGAAACAGGTTACTTAGCTGTAGTTCTAGTGATACATTTTTATCATTTTGTGTGTAGGCATATACATGTGTAGTATATATCTTTTTTAATTTAATCCTTTCCAATATACACAATACTACAAACATGCAACCATATCCTGATTAATCAATGAATAATGAATTGCATAAAATAGTTACATTATTCAAATTTCTACTGTATATTTTCATCGAATAGGAACAACCAATCATGAAATTTTACATAATTCTACAATTTCAACAAGTGCAAATTTTATTACATGTAGCCACTTCACTAAGATTCTTTTTTTGTTTTAAGACTACACTGTAAAAATCTCATACAAATCTCACTATTCAAATCAAATCACTGTTACAAAAAAATCTCACTCTTCAAATCACATAAGTATAAAATCACACCTTCTATTAAAGTTAGAAGTGTTCTCTGCTGAATGTTTCTGCATCTGTACTAGCCATTTTTGGCCAAAAAAGCAACCCCATGGAAAACACCTTTGGTCCTTAAATTTGAGGGAAATAAAATGATAGTATTTTATTACTGACTTCAAGGCAAACTAAATTATGTTTCCTCAAAGTAACTTATTTCTGATGTGCCCTTTTATTTTTTAAACCAACAAAAATTGTTGTTGTTCATTTGTTTTAGTCTTGTCCAACTCTTTGTAACTCCATTTGAGATTTTCTTGACAGAGATTAGAGTGGTTTGCCATTTCCTTCTCTAGCTTATTTTACAGATGAGGAAACTGAGGCAAACCTGGATTAAGTGATTTACCCAGGATCACACTAGTAAGTGACTGAGGAAAGATTTGAATTCAGGAAGAGGAGTCTTTCTTATTTCAGGCCCAGCACTCTTTTGGTGCTTTTGAGGAAATTAACAAAAAAAAAAAATAGTTATTCAGTTTAGTTGAAGTTTTAGCATATTTGAATTTATCCATAGTGATTTTTCCACATTAATTAAATTAATAGAAAGTTTTATGAGTTTCTTAGAGAATCCTTTCCATTTTCAATTTATATCATAATGAAGCTATCAAAGGAACATTTCTTTCATTGTTTTAAAATATTTGAATCCTTTTATATTAATTCCACTAAAACATCATTGTTTTTCATTTCAGGCTTTTGAAGACCTCAGCAAGCTCATGATCAAGGTATATTCATTTACATTTGTTATATTCACAATAGTTATATTGTCTTAAAGCATATTTTGCTTTTTTTAGTAATAATTTTGTAAATAGAAAATATTTTCTTATTTTCAAGATCTATGCAAAGACAGTTTCCAACATTCACCCTTGCAAAAACTTGTGTTCCAAATTTTTCTCTTCTCCCTTCTACTTACTCTAATATAAATCCAATATAATCCAGTATAAACATGAAGCTTATTTTTGTAAGTAGAAAATATGGATACTTTTTTTCTGACAGGCAAAGGAAATGGTCGAATTATCCAAATCTATAGCTAATAAAATTAAGGATAAACAAGGTGACATCACAGAAGATGAAGTAAGTAATAGTTTTGTATTTTTTAAGGATTGAAAGCTGTGCGTGCGTGTGTGTGTGTGTGTGTGTGTGTGTGTGTGTTTGTTTAAACAAGTAAACAGTATAAATATTTTGATGATATGCCTTTTAATAGAGAGTTTTTGTTTCTGGGGATTTGAAAATGAATGAAAATATTTCAGAAGTATAAGATTGTTGACTTAAAGTTGTTGGCGTTAGGTATGACAGGTAATAGATGATTTTTAAAAAAGTCTTTTTTTCTTGAAATATAAACAGGGTGCTAGGAATATTATAGGAGGGGATTAAAAGATGATCATTTTCTACAACTTTTTTGAAAATAAGTTCTTAGGCACAAAATTGTTTGAAGCTGAGGTTTTTGAGGATATTTATTCTAATGATAACCTTGTGAGTAGTATTAAATGTGGTTGTTACCTTAATGTTCATACTTGCCAGACTGGTGAAGTGAGGGAAGATGACAAGCTAAAGGAAGGGAGGCTATATTATTAAATTAAATTAAATCCAGAGTATTGCTGAAAATCCTTTTCCTATTACAAATAATGAGAGATTATAACTATAGTGTGGGAATTTGCAGGGGGGAAGATTTAGATTCTTCATTCAATGTAAAGAAAAAATTCCTAATAAAAAGAACTATCCCAGAATGATAGACAGCTAGATGGTTCAGTGGGTAAACTGCTGGGATTGGAGTCAGGAAGACTCATCTTTCTGAGTTCAAAGCTGGCCTGAGATATTTACTAGCTGAGGGACTTGAGCAAGTCACTTGATCCTGTTTGCCTTTGTTTCCTCATTAGTAAACTGGAGAAGGAAATGGCAAACCATTCTAGTATCTTTGCCAAAAACAAAATCAGCCCCAGATGGGGTAATGAAGAATCAGAAACAATTGAAATAACTGAAAAACAAAAAGTGATGGACTGCCCTGGAAAGATAGTTTCTCTCATTGGAGTTTTTCAAATGGAAGCTAGATGGTCCTTTGTTGAGGATGTGGTAAAGAGGATTTCTTATCATGTACTGACTTGACTCCTAAGGTCCCTTCACATTTCAAGGTTCTATAAATTGAAGAAGGTGGAAGGAGGAAAGAGTGAATAGTTAAGTATTTAAACATTTAAACATTTATTTGATGGCCAGGAGAAATAAATATCTTAAATTTTAAAAGAAAAAATCTGCCATATGTTTGATTTTTTTTTTCTTCTTTCCCATTTAGACTATCAGGTTTAAATCTTACTTGCTGAGCATGGGTATAGCTAATCCAGTTACCAGGGAAACACATGGCTCAGGTACACATTACCATATGCAGTTGGCAAAACAACTAGCTGGAATACTCCAGGTGCCTTTAGAGGTAAATGCAAAATAGAAATTCCTTATTTTTGGTAGTGTTTACTTCCTTCAGTGTCAAGTCATTGGAAACCTTGATAGAGGTGCCCCTCTTCATATTTTGATTAGCCTTCAGCTAATTATTTTATTTTTTTCTGAAATGAGTATTAATTGATTTGGATGAAACTAACAATTTTCTACTTTTTTGCATTTAATTTTTACCATAATTATGCTTTATAGATTATTATTAGATATACAACTTTCTTAGTAAAAAAGTACATTAGTATATCTTATTACAGTTCTTGTTTCCTATCTCTAACTCATGTCATCTCCAAATACCTAAAACAAAATAGTCTTTAAGACAGATTAGTGGACTATTTCATATGATAACTATAAAGATTCTAATTTGACATAGAGACAATGTACTTTCTTTTTTTCTTTTCTTTTCTTTTTTTTTTTTTTTGTATATGTTCTCTAAAAGGGTTTTATATTCCACTTAATCCTGAAGAAAGGAGTTTAGGAAGAAGGTAGAGGTGATAGGCCATATGGAAAGAAATATTAGATTTATTCTTTGTGATTCAAGGGGGTGGAACTATTAACAGAGATAAAGCAAAGGACTGCCTGGAGAGGTGTTGAAAAAATCTGGATGACCACTTGTCAGGGTTGTTGTAGAATATATTCATGTTTCTAACAGGGATATTTTCCTTGGATGACCTCTAATGCCTTGTGTACCTCATAATTATAGAAATTTATAATACCTTGTGTACCTCATATATAGAACTTTATAAATCCTTCTTGACCAATTAGTAAATATTAAACATTAATTGTAATAGTATTTTTGAACTTGAAAAAGAATTTTTGAAATTTGAATGGAATTTGTCTCAATATTTTCTTATTCATATTTATTTTCTGGTATAATTTGATTTAATATTGTTATATGAATTTCAGGAAACTTTGCCATAATATTTTCTATTAAATTTACTTATTTTATATTTAAACAGGAACGAGGGGGAATAATGTCACTCACAGAGGTGTACTGTTTAGTGAACCGAGCTCGAGGAATGGAAGTAAGGAATCAGTTCTGACATTCTGCTTCTGAATCTAGACATTATTGATGTAATCTAGGGAAAAATCCTATTATAATGAATATCGCTCAAGGATAATTCTATTTATTAAAAATTATATTTAATTTTTATTATTAATAAGATTAAAAAGAATTAAAAAGATTTAATATGTTCATGAAAAATTGCCTGTAGGAGCAATATTTTGTTAACTTAATCATATCAAATTCAGTGTATTAGATAATGCTGTTTAAAAAGTCCCCGATCTAGTTCTTTACTGTACCAAAGACCTTGAATGTGTACTAATAGTAAGTAGTAATGAAGAGAAGAACTTATTTTGACCTCTCATAAAGTAACATTTATATTTCAAAGCTCTCCATTCTTTTTGACTTCCCATATTTCCCATCCTTTTCCATGTCAAAAAATTCAACCATCTAAACAAAGGTACTATATGGATCTAGGATGAGGAAAGGGTTGAATGGTGTAAGTATTAAATGGTGTAAGTATTACTGGATGTCCTAGAGAGATCTCAAGTTCAAGACATGTAAAAACTGAACTCTTTCTATTTTCTCCTAAACCCTTCCCTCTTCCAAACTTTCCTATTTCTCTTGAAGGTACAACTACTCCTTTAGTCTCCCAGCTTTATGACTTTGGCATTATCCTCAACTCCTCAGTGTTCCCCACCCTACTATTCACTCAGTTACCAAATCTGGCCTTCTGCCTTCTGCCTTCACAGTGTTCCTCACATCTCACCCCTTCTTTCTCTCCTCACAGAGCTACTACTTTAGTTTAGGCTCTTAACACCTTTTGACTACAGCCCCTTAAATGAATTCCTTGCCTTAAGTCTCTCATTTCTTTAATCCACCCTCCATGTTCCAATTAATTTTCCTTGAGCATAAACCTGACTATCTGATTGCCCTACTCATTCAACTCCCCATCTTCCTCCTGCCTTGAGGATAAACTTCTCTATTTAGCCTTTACAACCTTGACCCAACCCATCTTTCTGCCTCACTGGACAATACTACCCTACTGCACTCTCTAATGCAGTCAGAGTACTCTTCTAGCTGGTCTGCACACACAATACTGCATCTCTTGGAAAATGCTAGCTGTATCCAGAGAGAGAATGATGGAGACTGAATGCAGATTGAAGCATACTATTTTCACTTTTTTTTGTTTGCTTTTTCTTTATCGTGGCTTTTCCCTTTTGATCTGTTTCTTTCACAATCTGACAAATGTGGAAATATGTTTAAAATGACTGTACATATATAACCTTTATCAGATTACTTGCTTTCTTGGGGAGGGAGAAAAAATGTGGAACTCAAAATCTTACAAAAAATGGACATTGAAAACTACATGTAATTGGGAAAATAAAATACTCTTAAGGAAAAATAAAAGAAAATTAGAAAATTACTAGAACATATAAAATCCAGAGTGATTCTATTTTAAATTGCGTTTCTATATTTAACTAAACATAATAATTAAATGCTTAAAAAAAAACCCAAAAAGTAAAAAAAACTCACCAGCAACAATACTTCATCTGCCATCTCTGTGCCTTTGTTCTGTGCTCTGCTGGTTGCCTGAAATACTTCCTCTTTACCTCCTTCAAAAAGTCCCAGCCCAAGTATTATCTTCTCCATAAAGCCTTTCCTTACCTAATTAGCTACTAATGTTTTTCTTCCTGTCTTAAATTTAACTACTTTATATTTGTATATTCACCTTATATTTAAGCTACATATATCTATATATATTGTACATGTCTCATCCCTTAGAAAACATATTTCTTGTGATTAGGGATTGTTTTATTCTTGGTACATGTGTTCTCATTACCTTATCAGTGCCTGGCTTATAATAGGCATTTAATGTATGTTTTATGTTACTGTTACTGTATTGCCTCTCCTGCTTCAAAGTACTTCTGATGGACATTAGCTTCATTTCTTCTCTAGTTCTTGAAATCTAGGAATGTGATTTCTTTGAGTGTTTTTTTTTATTCCATCAGATGAAGGCTTTGGATTTAGATGGATGATCTTTAATGATTCTTCCAGTTCTGAATCTTATGATCTGGCATTGTAACCCTTTAATGGAATTCCATTACAAATAAAGCAATTTGGATATTTTACAGTATTTGCTACAAAGGGATTTGCTTCTATAAGCTTGGTGGTTTTTTTTTTTTTTTTAAGTTTAAGCCAACTATTGTTCGGCACCTTGTAAATGTCTTTATTATTATTTTTAATCCCATCTAACATATAATATGAAAGTAGAAGTTTCATCTTCACACAACTTCCTTTAGTCAGTCAGTTAGTAAAGCATTTATTAATAATGCTTTGTGTAAGGCAGAGGAAACAAGTACAACAAATGAAATAATCCTTGTGGAATAAGTATAAAGAAAATAAATACAAAGTGGTTAAGTACAAGATAGTTTAGAAGGGAGAAAGCTGACAGTTTTGGGGATGGTCAAAGGCATTCCATAGAAAGTTGCACTTGAGCTGCATCTCAAAGGAATTACTTCCTGGAATTTGACACAGTGGAAACTGCATGGAGCCCACCCAGGAACATCCCTCAGCTCTCTCCTTCCATTAACAAAGAGAACAATGATGGGCTTAGTTTACTGGAAGCTGTATCCTCACTTCATGGCATAGAATTTGATCGTGGAAGAGAGAAGCATTAGGTGAACATCTAAGTATCTCCTCCCAAGGAGGGTTGATTCATTTCCACTTAGGCCCATATTGCCCTTTAGGTGGTTAGGTCATATCACCTAAAATCTGTGATAAATATGCCTTTGGGTTACAAGCTTCCCTCTTGTTTGTGGTATCTTTTAAATAACATATCTGTTTGTCTGTAATTTCAACAAGGTCATTTCTTTTTACTAGCTACTCTCACCAGAGGACTTAGTAAATGCTTGTAAGATGTTGGAAGCACTGAAATTACCTCTCAGGTAAGGGAAAGTCATTATATATACATTTAATTGGAACAATAAATCCTTGCAGCTTGAATTCTGATAGTGCTTGCTAGGCTCATTTGACTAATGTGATCTTTATACTGGTGTACAGCAAAGGCCCCCACATCATGCTTGCCATACTGAAGACACTTGGAAAATGCATGTTGACTGAATCTGTATCGGTGGCACCTGTCTAACCTTCAAGTGCTATTTCTGCATTCCCATATTCATCAGTGATTCGGGAGTCTTTGGCTATCCTTTTTACAGCTATATTTTAAAGATCATGAGCTTGAGACCAAAAGAAGAATTAAAAGCCTATTATTAACTTTTTGCAGGAACTTGGATAAATTGACTAATTCTTTGATTTCTCTTTGTTAGTCAATGAATATTTATTAAAGATTTATTATATGCCAGTGCTGGATATTCAAAGAAAGGAAAAAAAAATCCTTGGCCACTGCCCTCTGAGAGAAGGCACTAGAGTTAGGGGTCAGGGGTGGGATTTAATCAGGAAAGATCTCTTGAAGAAACTGGAATTTAAACTGAATGTTGTAGGAAATTAGGCAAATGAGAAGACAGATGAGAAAGGAGAGATATTCTAGACCAGTGAAACTGGTCTGGATGTGCTGCTGAGCGTCAGGTATGAGCAACAGCACAAAGGCTCAAAGCAACAGCTTTGTGTGACAATAGCACCTAAAAGGTGTGGAGAGAAGCCAAATAGGAGAAGACTGGAAATAGAGGAAGAGACCAAGTTGTGTTTAAATAAGAAATCACTGGAATTTATTGAGTAGAAAGGTGGTATGGTCAGGCCTGCTCTTTAGAAAGATCACTTTGGCAGCTGAGTGAGGACACTTGGGCCTCATTCGGTTGCTTTGCCAGCTTTAACAGCTGGACAGGAGCCAATGGGGAGAACCAATTCCTTCCCCTAAATGGATACTTTTCCTCTATATTCTGCATTTCCACTGAGATTGTATGTGGCAGGAATACAAGAATCTCTTGGTTTTCTTGGCATATTCTTCCCACTAGCTCAAGTTGTAATCTCTTCAAGCCTTAATTAAGGTTTTTGGATAGTTAACTCTTTGTGACGAATGTCTTAGTAAAGTTGATCCTTGGATAGCATGTCTGTAGTACAATTTGTGACAAGGTTCATGGCTGAAGCTTTTCTTTCTTTGGTAGTTATACTCAACCAGAGTTTTCAGTTCTCTGGCATAACCTTTAATAATTAGGAGTCATGTCCACATTAGACATGATAGTTATAGATTTTAGTGGAAGATGGAAGGAGAAGACACATAATTAATAATGTAATTAGTAGTGGGGTGGGGATTGGGCAAATGAACAGATTCTTTGGCCGGAAGAATTTGGCAGTGAGATAAAACATGAAGGTAAAATGATTTGTTCTTCTCATATAGGGTTGATCTGTATAATCTACAAGTAAGAAAGTCAGGTTTCAGATTATCCCTTTTTTTTTTCCACTAAGAATATATTATGAGAAGAAGTCATGAAGTAATCTGTACTTCACTGATCAAATATTTGCTAACATTTTCTTGGGATATCATGTTTTAAGTGTTATTTCTGCTGCGACATCATTCCTACACATGGATATAAAAAGCCTCCATAGGTTTTCATTTGCTGAGATTACTTAGCTGCTAAAGAGTCCAAATGATTTATTCTCTTACTCTCATCTTTTGTTTTCAGGCTCCGAATTTTTGACAGTGGTGTCATGGTCATTGAGCTTCAGTCCCACAATGAGGAGGAAATGCTTGCTTCAGCATTAGAGACGGTATGTGACCTGGATGTCCTTTCACAGTTTGCAAAGATTATTTAAGCTTGTTAGGTGTAAAACTTGAAGAAAACAATTTCCTTTTGAAGTTTTACATATTAAAAAAGCTATTTTCAGATATATAATTTCTAATATTTTAAATTATTCTTAAGGAGTGAGGCAGTGTGATATGGTAGATATCTCTTGATACAAAATCCTGTAGGCCTGTGTTTTAGTTTCACCTCTGACTCTTGGAGCTGTGCAGCCCTGGGCAACTTACTGACCTTTGTACTACCAGGACCTCTACACAGCCTCCCTGCCTTCAGGCTTCCTTCCCAGCTCAGGTACCACCTGCTTCTTGAAGTCTTTCCTAATTCCCCCAGTGGGTACCTCTTCCGCCACTCCCAGAAGTCTGTGTGTATATTGGGATATCCATGCTGTGTTCTTATTTACTCACTAATACTCTGTGTCCCTCTTGTGAAACCAGAGGCTACCTCCTATTTGTATTGACTCCCTGATACCTGAAACATCTTAGGCACTTAATAAAGCTTTTTGAGAGATGGGTTTATTGCTAAGCCACTGATGAATTTCATTCTGTGTTGGGATAGGATAGTCCCAGTCTGGAAGTTTTCCAGACACACAAAATCACAGATCTTTTATGCCTTGGCATATTAAGGAGTCAGTGTGGATCAAACCCATAATTAAAAACTTCTCTGGCACATCAGTTTACTGATTCCTTTTTCCTTGGAAATAAGTGAAAAAGTAGATTAATGTTACTTAGGCTTAGCTTTGGCTATTTTGTTTTTGGTTTTGAATTAAAGCATTACATGGTTAAGCTTTGACAATAGTGAGTACAGGAATCACTACTGACTCAGGCAACTGTGTCAGAACGTTTGCTTCAGTTTAGTTCAGCAGCAAGACTGGGTGTTCGCTATGTGCATGGGACTCCCTAAGCCTAGAGGAGAGTGACTGAACTTTCTCTATTGATGTTACTTATGTAAGATGCTTGAAATATTTTTGTCTTTATTGAACTCGCATAATTTTAACAACTGTGGTGATCTCAAATGAGTCACTGAATTCCTTTTTGGTCCAGTAGCCTCA
This sequence comes from Myrmecobius fasciatus, assembly GCA_023553655.1. Taxonomy (NCBI): domain Eukaryota; kingdom Metazoa; phylum Chordata; class Mammalia; order Dasyuromorphia; family Myrmecobiidae; genus Myrmecobius; species Myrmecobius fasciatus. The sequence goes on along the minus strand of JAJPUD010002699.1, from coordinate 52,993 downwards.
TTGTGAAAAGGAAAAGGTTCACAAAATAGTTCACTAAGGTCCCTTTTCACTTTTGATCTCTGGATTTCAAATGTTTCAGTAATCATGAAGTTCTTAAATTTATCTTCTTTCATGGTTAGCTGAATCATGCAGCAGCATGATACCACACAGATCTTCTGTCATATGTATTATAGATATTACAATTTAGATTGTTAGGTTTTGAAATATTTTCTTTTGAGTCCTCATTTTAGTAATAGTATTACCTCATGTTTATAGCTCTTTAAGGTTTATATAATGCTTTCCTCAACACTGTGAGATAAGTAGAGTCAAAACAACAGTAAAAAAAATTTAATTGTTAATACCATTTGAATATGTGTAATACATTCAATGTCTTAAAATGTCCCATTTGATCAGATTCATAGAACCAAGTGTTATGTCTTGCCAATTAAATTCTTAACACATTTTATTTATTGTAGGTATCGGAAAAGGGATCTCTCACATCCGAAGAATTTGCCAAACTTGTAGGAATGTCTGTTCTTTTAGCCAAAGAAAGGTAAATTATGTTAGGTGTAGTGCCCATTTTTGTTACTATTTATCATTGTGTTCTCTTAATGCCAAATCTGATATGTTTTTCTTAATTCCTATCCATCTTGACACTACATTTGACACTGCTCACCACCCTCTTCCCCTGGATACTCTTTCTTCTCTGGGTTGTCATGAATTGTTCTCGGTTCTTTTCTTGCTAAATCGAGTGCTCCTTCTTAATTTCTTTTGCTGGCTCATCATCCATATAATACTCTGTCACTGTGGGTGTATGCTGAAGCTCTGCCTCAGGCCTTCTTTTTTTCTCTTTCTATACTCTTCTCACTTGGTGACTTCATTAACTCCCATGGATTTAATTAAGGAAGCTTCACATATGACTCTCAGATATATACATAAAAATGTGTATGTGCATGCGCGCGCGTGCACGTGTGTGTGTGTGTGTGTGTGTGTGTGTGTGTGTGTGTTTCCAGCTCTAGTCTCACATAAACTCTGGTTCATACATCAGTGACTATTGAATATATTGAACTGGATGCCCCATAAACTTATCAAACTTAGATTATCCAAAATTTAACTCATGCTTTCTCTTTCCAAACTCACTTCTCTTCCAAACTTATCTATCACTCCCAAGGACAACTAGATTCTTTGATCACCCTGGCTCACAATTTTAGTGTCTCCTCAACTAATTCTCACCACAGATAACCATTTGATTGCCAGTACTGGCCATCTCTCTCTCCATAGCATCTCTTGCATCTGTCTCGTTCTTATCATCCACATATCAACCCCCCCCCCCAATCCTCCTTAATGCCCCTCACCCAGACAATAACAGTAATTGTTCTCTTCTCTCTCACCACTCTTCCATTCACCACTAAGCTGCCAGGGATTTTCTTAAAGAGTAGCTGGCTCTGTGTCACTATCTTATTCAGTAACCTCCAGTTACTTAGATTTTTTACTTTACATTGTATTCAGTCCCTTCCCCTTGTATCTTTCTCATATGTCCTTGTAGATGTACATAACTTCCCCCCAAAAAATTTAAGCTCCATGAGGGAGGGGACTGTTTCCTTTTCCTCTTTATGTCTCTGGTGGGGCAGCGTGGTTTGCATTTAATAAATCCTTGTGGGTTGATTAATTGAATGTACAATGATTTCATTTTCTTTTTATCTTTGTCTTTTAGGTTGCTTCTTGCTGAAAAAATGGGCCATCTTTGCAGAGATGATTCAGTGGAAGGCTTGAGGTTTTATCCAAATTTGTTCATGACCCAGAGTTAAATATTTTGTAATTGTAATATTCTTTAGCCATATCCTTTCATCATGCATTGGCTGAATGGCAGACAACTATGAAATAAACCTTTATCCAATTAGGAATTTTGGTAGAACACTGCAGTACAGGACAGCGTTTCTAATGTTTTTATCTACATAGTATGTCCTAGGAAAGCTTACTTAGAATTAATATGGAAATGTACTACAGAAAAGTCAAAGCTGTTAAGAATATTAAATCATGTTATGTTTATGTTGACCTTTCTTAGGTCAATGTGAAGTAAGAGTTTATAACTGAATTCTTTAGTTCAACTGCTTTGAAAGAAGGGAGTTTAGTTCATGAGAGTAAACTTAGGTTAGCCTGGGTAATAGTTATGTTGATAATATGACTGCAATGGATTGAATTGCAATAGGATTCATGTTCATGTCAAATGTTTACTCTTTGAATATATCTGAAATATGCCGCATCTGCAATGATAGTGCTACAACACCATGGAAACAAAGCGATACTGGATGATGCTGTATTACACACCTCCTTTGAGGAGATTTTAGAAACAGTCATGGGCTGTGTCTCTTCCAGAGGCCAGATCGAATACCCTTTTTAGTATTTTATTTGGCTTATGTAGAGACTTGATACAGTAATTTCTTTATTTTTAACTTAAGTGGTAAATTCATGACTGGCATTTAAAGAATGCACCTATGTCATTTTATTTCTAAAATGTATTGGATTTTGAAATTGAATTAGAAGTTGTTTAGACATGTTTAGAGAGATGATTCCAAATTTGGAAGTTAGCTGCCTTAGGGATTTTTTAGTCTGCTGTAGAAAATCTTAAAACAGCTATCAAGAACCTGGAAACTTGATTGTCTTTTTTCTCTGAAACGGAAAAAGAAGAAAGTTAGAATACAGCGATACATACACACACAAACACACACCTCCATCTTTTCCTCCTCTTAAAAGATTTCAACAATGAACAATTCTGGTGCACTACTAGCAAGTCATTTTATCATATTCCAGCAATATTTTTTACTTTTGTTTGCCCTCATTTACTTAACATGCAAAAAAGCTTGCTCCAAGATATTATTGCTCTGTAAGGAAAAATATTACTGAGAGAAATACATAGTGGATTATTCTAAGACCAAAAACACATTGCCGCTAATGAAAATAGTTAGACTCCGATTTTACAATTATACAGTGTATCATGTAATGGCATAATTTAAAATTCAAGACATATGCCTAAGATTAAGATAGAGCCCCCTGCAATGCTTAGCCAAGGAGATAGAGTAGGAGACTTTTCATAGTATGTGTACATCATTTTACAGGATGATTAGTACCAATAAAAGAACCAACCTTCAGTGACTGTATTTAGCCAACTCAGGTTTATACTTGGGTTTCTCAAAGGAACTTATGAGATGTGTGGGGTCTGCTAGTAGCCATTCCAGGACCCTTGTGTAAAGATCTCAAAGAATTTCCAACCTCACACTCAGAAAATACCTCCTACTAGGCCAGCTAGCCATTCTCTATAAATAATTGTCAGTTCTTGGACATCGGTTTTAACTATTTAATATTGGTAGAATATCAAGAGAAGTGCTGCCTCTAGAGAACCTTGTTTTAGGCTTTATTTTGTTCACCTACTTTATTCTGCTGTCAGTTCACTGATGGGTGAATTCTCTGTTCTGCCTCCATTATTAAAACCCTTAAGTTTATATTCTAGGTTCGGTCCCTGTAGTTTTTAGATCTCCAAAGATGCAAAGAATGCTTTTATACATGACACTCAGAAAATCTCATTTGTCAATTTTTTTTTTTTAATTTTTAAACTACTGATGTGTCAACCTTATTCTCTCTTACTGATGAATTGTAGCTATACTAAGCAATGGTTTGAGCTTTAAGGGTTTAGGTCAGTTACATCAAATTAATGCAATTCAACTATTATGTATACCTTCATATGACAGCAGCAAAACATGAATGAGATGCCAATAATTATTTTTAAAATGAAGAAAACTAGGAAAAAAGGGCAAATCACATATGGACACTACTCTAGAGGCATTATTATCTTTTAAAAATCAATGTTTAGATACTTTAGGAATTTCTTATTTTGCATTATTTTTAACTGGACATCTTTCCACTATTTCTTGTCCCAACCCTTATTTTTTATGGGCTTTGGACTGTCTTATGGGGGCATCATTCAGGTCTTGTTCTTAGTAGGCTTATGTTGAAATAAGAACTACTGAACTCTGACTCCCATCCAAAATGCTGTCTCGGTGCTTTTCTTAATTGATATATTTATTATTTAGTGCTTTCATGACTTACCTCTTAGGAGCATTAAGACACAGACCTGTATCCTTAGCTTTATTATAATGGCACTTCTTGAGCCACTTATTGTCAAGACAAAACTTTATACTTTGTGTATGTAAAGATCTTTTCAAGGTTAAATTAAATGATTGATATATAATATATATTAATAAATCATCACAATAAAGAGATTTTTTCCTAAGTTGGCATTCTCTTCTTTTTTTTAGTGTGAAAAAATAGCCAGTAATCTAAAATATGATCGTCATTTTCCTTGTAGATAGTCAGATGCTTAGTATAAATGTAAAAGACTATCAAACCTTTTGTTTTCATTATTTTAACAGAGTTCTTAAAATGAACTGTTATTAAAAAACAACTTTGCTATGACTGTATAAATGACTGAGCATATATTAAAATGATCCTCATCCATACTGTATCTTTCTAACAATCCTTCCAAGACATGATTTTCATCATGTCATTTCCTTGTGTAAGGCTATAAAGGTTTTACATTCAAGTCCATATTTTATATTCAAGGCCTTTCTATAATTTGGCCTTAGCCATATCCCTATGGCGGAACCATTTTTATTGATAACCCATTGCCTATTGCCTGTGATAAAGATTTAGAAGTACTAAGAGGTGTTACTAATACTGGACAAAAGGATCCAGAAAAAGACTAAAGAATTAAATCTTATGAAATGAAATTTAGTGTCAAGTTTTATATTTGAATTCAAATCACCTTCATATATATTGGGTCTGGAGGAATAGTGAGACAACATTATCTGAAAAATTTGTGGCTGTTTTAATAGTAATAGTTCAGATGTGATGGGGAAAAGCCTTTGTAAAATGTCATAAGTAGGAGATGGAATGCTTTTATGGATACCAAGGAATAGTAAATATGCTAGTTTGGCTGGAAAGTAGGTACTATATGAGCAGGAATAATAAAGCCTGGAAAAGGAAAATCGAACAAGACCTAGGGACTTCAAAAATCTAAGAGTTTTACTCTATCTTGGAAGCAGTAGGTTTTTTGAGGAGAAGTATGGTCAGATATACATTAAGAATATCAATTTAACAGTTGTGTAGAAGTTTTGCCTATTGCAGTAATTCAGACAAAATGTGATAAGGGACCAACTGGGCAGTGGCCATGGAAGCTAAAAGGGGTGCATATGAATAAATTGACAATATTTGCTTTCTCAGTGGATGTAGAGAGAGGTGTGAGGGAGAAAGAAAATGATGTTGAAGGAAATCTGGGTAACAAGAAAAAGTGTGTCCTCAGTAGAAATAGGGAAATTAGGAAAAGAGCTGGAGGAAAGGGGAAGGGAGATAATGACTTCCATTTTGTACATGAGTTTGGAAATGTCTGAGTGAAGATGTCTAGCAATCAAGACAGTTGATGGGGGAGTGGAACTTAGGAGAGAAATGGAGAGAGAATAGGTATTTGAATTTAGGAGTCATCTTAAGAAAAATGAACCTAGGAGAGGAAGAATATAGGCCTCAGAACAGTTCTTTGGGAATAAGGAGTGGAGCATGGACACTAATCCTGCAAAGCTTTGCTAAATATCTCATTGCACTAGGAACATTGAACTAGGTATTTAAATACTCCGCTAATGTTGCTAAGTCTCTAATGCTATTCTTCACTTTAATCTTTTAATACATTTTAATAATTTTATTTATCACTTTTAAAAGATTACTAAAGTATGGTTTGCTCAATGGTAGTCTAACTCAGAAAGAATTTTCCTTAACCTATAACATTGCATACAACGTGAATTTGGAACCTAGTTCTTCCTACAGAAAGGAGCAGATTTCTTTTGCATTTTAATATTCCAGAAAATAGGCTGAGCTAAAAAGTTATTATACAAGGAACCCTTGATTACAAAATTGAAAATGGATTAATCAAATAAACTAACCCCCTTCCAGGAGTTAAAGTGGGTGGTGATATTTTTTTTTTTTTTTGCAGTTCAAAAATTTCATTAGTGCTATTGGCTAAATTAATTTAAAAGATAAGTGTTTTTAAACTCTCTTGACTCTTAAAAATGATGTAAAAATGGTTTGAAACACTTGACTCTTAAGATGATGTAAATGGTTGTAATGGTCTTTAAAAGTCCATTGAGGCGAAGCTAGGTGGTGCAGTGGATAGAGCACCAGCCCTGAAATCAGGAGGATCAAATCTGGTCTCAGACACTTAACACTTCTTAACTGTGTGACCGTGGGCAAGTCACTTAACCTCAATTGCCTCAGCAAAAAAGCAAAAAAAAAAAAAAAAAGTCCATTGAAAATTTCAAGGAACCAAAGCTAGAAGGTTTTAATTTCAGTATGTAATAGTTTTATATAAAAGCAAAATAAATTGTAAGCAGTATATGTAGCACTAATTCGATTGAGTTTAGCATTTATTAAGCACCTGTTAGTGCAAGTCACTGCTGGGATAAAAAGGCAAAACCCAAACTGCCCTAACAGACAAGTAAATACATCTGTGAATGGATTTATAAGAGAATTTTTTCTTCTGCTGTCTTGTACTTTTGACCAAATAACTGTAATATGTTGCTTTAGGAGCATGCAGATAACCTTAAGGAATCATTTCTAAGTTTTTAAAAAAAGATATCGAAGTCGAAAATGATTGATGCTTTTCTAGTTCTCAAACCACACCCGCAAACCGTCCTTTCAATTTAGGGCCACATCCCTGGTTTTCCTAGTGGGAAATTCCATTTCTTCTGGTTCATCAGGAAACCCTTAGAAGCACAGGATGTCAGAGTTCCCGGGTCGGATCAGAGTAGTGCCCAGAAACTGGCATTCAAGTTGATGGCATTTGCCACTCAACAAGAGAAGCATGCGTTCCACACTTGCGCTTGATTTATTTTTCCTTCTTAGAAAGCAAGAAAAAGTCTTAGGGAGGGAGGTAATTGTTAGAATTTCCGAAGGTCTTGATAGACCCTGTTGATTCCCCCTGAAACTCCTGAAGATGGAGAATTGGAGACAGACTTAAGCCGTCTGCATCCGACTGAGGGAATTCCCTTGGCTGAAGAAGAGCTAAAGCGCTGACTTTGGGCTTCTGGTGGCTGTGCTGGGAGGTGGGGAGACTGAAGGCAGAATTCTCTACGGTCCTGCATATTTCCTGTCCAGTTTCCTGCAGGGCAAGGGGTGGGAGGAGGAAAGGATGCATTGCACCACAGAGAAAAAGAAACAAACACACACACACACACACACACACACACACACACGCACACGAAACTTGCCTAGGTTGCGCGTCCGCCCTCTCTCTCTTTCCCTCCCGCCCATCCAGTGCAGCCAGCTGCCGAGGGCAGTCCGCGGGCTGGGCGTGCCGGCCGGGCCGGGCCAGGGCTGAGCAGGGCAGGGCGTTCCTCGCCCTCCCCTTTCCTGTTTGCTGGCTGCCCACTTAGCTTGAGCCGGGGAGGTGCGGTGGGAGGAAGGACTGACTCCCAGATGCTCCCGGGCAGCTGCAGGGCCGAGACGTCCCTCCGGGCGGAGCAAGCGACTCGGCTCTTAGGTGGCCCTGGCTGAGAACACCGAGCTCTTTAACCCAGGAGAAGAGCCCAAACCTCCCAGCAGAGTACTGAAAGATTGTAGATTGCGGAGGTAAGAGACCTGGCTGTCTGTCTTTTTTTCTTCAAGTATTCCAGTTCAGGAGTTGTCTTCAGCCTCCCGACACTTAGGGAGTTGTGCGCTTTTGCGCTGGGATGCGTGCTGCCCACCTGGTTACACGCGGATTTCCTGGGACTTCCTCTCTTGCTGTGTTCAGAAATTCTATCTGAATCATAGCAGCCTTCTCGGTCAAGAGACGATTTGCACATCAAGTGAAGCCCCCCTTCCCCCCCTTTTTTTTCCTTTACTTTTCCAACTGCCCCCTTCTCATTCCCTTTACTTTCCCATTTGCTTTTTCTAGATGAGGACACCACACACACACACACACACACCACACACACACGAATGGCTAAGATTTTACCTCCACATTTGCTTTGCCATGTGGTATGGGCACTTGCGCTTGGCTGAAATCAGAAATACCCAAAGTATGCAGTCATTCAACTTTTGTAGCAGGATTTTTAAATTGTGTCTTATAGAGGCAATTTAGAGTAGAGGAGTCGGATTACTTCCGTTCAGGTTCTGTTCTGACACATACTAGACTTCTGAATACTAGCAAGTCATCCTCTTGGAACCCACCTCCAGCTCTAAAATTATAAATTTCTAAGGAGTGCTTATCTGTAAGGGTAGAGGCAGTACCTAAATGGGGAGTTCCCTACATTGATGAAATCACCAGTGTGGGTAATAATAATGATGATGCTAGTAGTGATGCTGATAGTAATAATCATAATAATCCTGTGGAAATACTGAGGACATTTAATACTAAGTAACCTCCCCAAGTCTGGTGTTGCTTATGTTGGGCAGGTATCCGTGGATTCCCCTAAGCTCTGCCAGAAAGGTGCAATACTTTTATCAAAGTATGGACAGACTACTTGTCCTCCTACTCTGAGGACCACCTTTTGCTCCCTTTGGAGTAGCTCACTAGGGGATGACTTTATTTGGTCACAACTCATGAAGAGCTGCATCAGCCAGCCCAGGCTATACCCAAACAGATGGAATCATAAAGCTCTGAAGTCTTAAGTAACTGGCAGAAAGTTTCCCATCTTTGTCTTTGGGACAATGGCTCTATGAGAACTTGAGCCAATTTTATTAAGCACTTCCTATATGAAAGTGATTTTAAGAGGTCCTTGTGAGCCTGATATAGATCTTTTGGAAGACACAGCAAAGAATCACCCCTAAAATAGGGATTTATGGTGTACCTTTAGAATGAGGGAGCTAGATGGTTTACTGGATAGAGCACTGGGGCTAGAGTCAAGAAAATATGAGTTCATGTATAAATATCTATACATGTTTTCTATTTGTCAAGTATTTTAACATAATTAACATGTATTAGACTTCCTTCCATCTAGGGGAGGGTGGGGTTGGGGAGAAGGAGGGAAAAATTTGTAACGGAAAGCTTTGCAAGGGTCAATGATGAAAAATTACCCATGCATATGTTTTGCAAATAAAAAGCTTTAACAACAACAACAAAAATATGAGTTCAAATCCAGCCTAAGGCACTATGTGATACAATGTGTCTGCCTTAATCCAGTGGAAGAAGAAATGGCCAACTGCTCCAGTGTCTTTGCCAAGAAAACCCCATGGACAGTATTGTTGTGCTACAGTTCAGAGTCACAAAGAGTTGGATACAACTTAATAACTTTTAGAACAGGAGTAAAGGTGTATAACTTTGTAACACAGATCAGGTATAGGAACTTCTCTACTAGATATACTCCTAAATGAAGCAGGGCCCAAGGAAAGCAAACCAAATTTGTACACATACAGCATGAAATAAGATCTCCATTAAGTAAGACTCGGAAATTAAAAATTTTCTTCAATTCTGCCAATTTATATACTTTTCTCTCAGTTGTAGATATCACTGAAAAGATATCACATATCTACATTGTGGAAAATACTCAAGGGTTAGTTAGTTCATTTCCCCCAGTTATGAAAGCAGTCTATGGGGACACCCAAGCTATTACTTTTGGTCCAAACAGATATTTTTCTTGCTGGTTTTTTTTTTTTCTTTTTGGCTTGATACTTTGACCAGTGAGAGTATTTACAAACAGTTCCTTTCCCCATTCCCAACATATACATTTGGAATTGCTTTTTCTTTAAATATGAGTTTATATTTATATACTGGTATACATATTAACATTCTCTTCTCCTTAAAAAATTTTTAAAGCTAAACATTCCTAAATGACTCAGTGGTGGGTATGGACAGTAAATTAGAAGTAATACAATAAGAACCAGCTAGAACAAAAATGAATGAGAAATAGCACTCAGCAAAGTTCTTTTCTTACTTCTTTTCTGGGTATCCTGTTACTTTTTGGTTGGTGGTCTAGTTAGCAGAATTTCCACATTTACTTCTGAAAGCCTAAGCATATTTCTTCTTTTTTGTATATATTTCAGAGGAGTCTGCCTGGAATTCCTCCATGATAGCCATATAATACAAATCTCAGAAAGAGTTTCATCATATTGAAACATGAGGAGTTTAGTCATCATTGCTATTATCAAAATCTCCATCATTCAATCTCAGAGTTCATTTTAAATGGTCCTGACTATGAAACAGGCAGTTTTGGCAAAGCTGCAAAACTTTTTGAAACTAGACAATCTTTCCCAATCCATGTTGTTGAATATCAGACACACATCTTAATTCATTAAGCCTTATACTGGCCCATGATCATAATGATGCTTTCTGTGGTGATTTTGTCTGCATTCTTTGGCTATATTTCGCTGTTTCAGTTGTGAAAATGAGAAATTCTGTAAGGATTCAATCATTCTGGGTAGGAGAACTTTTATTTTGTTCTAATTTGTCATTCAAGTAAATGCTGGAAAAATCTGGTTTTTCTTTTAACCCATTATTGTTGAATGAGAAAGAAAAATTCTAATGTAAATATCTTTTTTTTTCTTAAATACTGAGTAATCCATCACTGAGGGAAATTGGATTTATTCTTAATTTCAATTATTGAAGTGTTTCTTGGCTATAGGAGCATAATAGTTTTGAAATGTATGCCTATATATATGCACATCTATAATGTCAAGAGTTAATAATGTGGGGCCTTTAAAACTAATCTGTAAATTTTTTTTAGTATTTTTTATTTTTCCAAATACATGTAAAGATAGTTTTCAAAATTCATTTTTGTAAGACTTTGTGTTCCAGATTTTTCTCCTTTCTTCTTTATTTCCCTCCTCCCCAAGACAACAAGCAATCTGATAATAACCTATAAATTTTTTTCAAACATATATACATATATATTTTTAAAATGTCAAATGCTAATAGAGAACTTTTAAAACAAATTATAACTTTTTTACAAATATATATATAAATATATGTTTGTATTATATGTATATATGTATAACTAACAATATGTATTATATGTATAATACATATATATGTGTGTACATATATATATATATATATAAACATATATCTGATTAACAAGATCTGAAAACCAGATTTTTTTTCCAGAAGAAATGGGCACCTAAATACCTTAGATCTTATACTGCAGTCAAATACCTGACCTGACTCTAGAGAGAGAGCCTCTCATTTAAATCATTCTGAGTTATAAGCAGTCCAGACTCTCCTTGCTCTCCCAGGTGGTCAGTAAAAATTTTTTTTTTAAAATGGTGCATGAATCATCTTTCTACTGATATGCTTCAGCAAGAGCAAAATTTGGAACACTGACAAAAGAAAAACCAGTAAAAGGATTTCATTTTTAGAATACAAGATAATTGTTATTCATCTAGTCCTTTAGATGATATCACCTTAAAGAAGTCTAGTTGTTTGGAAGGACAAAAATGTCATTTATTCTTGTACCAAATCCAGATTGCTAGTCTGGGATAAGCTCCAAGGACAAGAAAAAGACAAAAGAGATATAAATCCTCCTTTAAATAAAACTATCATCTAGCTTAATAATTATTTATAAAACTGTCACTATTTCAAGAAGTCAACAGCTGTAATTCAACTTTTTACCATGGAAGGTGTAATGGATAGACTTGAAGTGACAAAGATACAAATTTGAATCCTGTCTCAGATACTTAACTATCTGTGTGAATCTGGTTAAGTCACTTACCCTCAGACTCAGTTTTCTCTTCTGTTATATGGGGCTAATAATAGCAACTACCTTACAGAGCTATTGTGAAAATTAAATGACATACTATATGTAAAGTGCTTTGCAAACTTTTGAGTACTTTATAAATGCTGGCTTTTTTTATTAGCAAAATTTATGGAGCAGAACAGATAGACATTTGATTCAGCCCCAATGGACCAATTAGTGAAGCTAGAAATATATCATTTGGTCTTTTTTTTTTTTTTTTTTTTTTTTACATCTCATTAAGAAGCAGAGTTGATTTTCCTTCTTGACCTCCCTAGCACTTGACATCATCAAACGTTCTCTCCTTCTAAATACTCTCTTGTCTTGAGTGTTTCTTCCTCCCTAACCATGAAGGGTCTCATAAGTTCTGTCCTGGATCCTCATTTTTCTCTCTTTATACTTTCTCTCTTTCGGTCAAACCATCAGCTTCCATTGTTCAATTGTCATCTTTGTGCAGATAATTCTGAGGAATATACATATATACACATAAATGTATGTGTGGATATGTATTTATAAATGTATACGTATATGTGTGTGTGTTTGTGTCTGTCTGTATGCATGCATCTATGCAGTTCTAAACTTTTTCCTGAGCTCTAGGTCATCACTAATTGCCTGTCATTTGAACATCTCTAAGTAGATGTCCTTCTAGATATCTGAAATCCTTTACCAAGTCTTTTTGTTTCTGTATTCACAACATCTCTGGCATCCATTCCTTTCTTTCCATTCACATAGTCACCACAAGAATTCAGGTCTTTATCATTTCTTTCTTGAATTATTGCAAACAACCTCCTCCCTAGTTTCTTTTAAGGTTTACTTTTTGGACTATCTCTTACATGAAACTTTTCCTAATCTCTTTAGTTGATAGTTCTCTCTCCTCTATTCTCAAATGATCATGTGTATGATTATCTGTTTACATGTAGTATTTTTCTAGTAGAATGTAAGCTTCTTGAGGGAAGGGACTGAGACTTTTTTATTTTGTCTTTGTACAGTGCTGCATGTATAGTAGATACTTAATATAATGGTTGTGGGATTGAATTGGAAATTTAGCAAAAATCTAGTAATTTGAGCAATGGATAGTGAATAGAGCATCAGGTCTGGAGTCCAGAAGATCTGAATTCAAATTTGACTTCAGATACTTACTAGCTGTATGTCCCTGGCAAAGACATTTATTTGCCTCAGTTCTTTACCTGTAAAATGGAGGCACTCTGGAGAAGGAAATATCAAACTGTTCCAGTTTCTTTGACATGAGTCATACATGACTGAAGGATCAAACAACAAGAAATAGTCAAATAAGATAATATTAGATAATAATAATAATAGCTAGCACTCACCTAGCACTTTCAGGCTTATAAAGCATTTACAAATCTTAACTTTTTTCTCACAAGGTGATTTAGGGAGGGTGGGCTGTTATTATCCCCATTTTTCAAATAAAGAAACTGAGGCAGATAGTCATAAAGTGTCTTTCCCAGGCTCACATAGCTAGTGAGTGTCTGAGGCCAGATTTAGGTCTTTCTTACTCTAGGTCCACTGCTCTAATCACTACACCACTTACCTGCCTATTCCTGACCATATTGTTTTGATTGGAGAGTTACACTGATCAAATTTGCCAGATAATTGTCAAATTTGTGCCTCCACTCTGTGCTCTAAGAACATAACCTCTATAACTTAGAAATAAGGGTCTGTGGGACGTTCAGGGGAACTAGCATCTCTGATGGGAGGGCTGTCAAACCCTTTCCACAGTTGATCATCTCCCATTGGTATCTACTTGATTGACCCAGCTCTCATCTGTGACTCCAAGAAGCTGTAGCATGAAATAATCCCCTAGGAAACCATCTCAGCAGATGCACTAACCTGGGCTGAGGGTGTCTGTTTGTGAGTTAGGGGGATGTCTACCCCAAGCCTGTGAAGACTTCCTCAGTGGAGTGGGCAGGTAAGAGAGATGCATTCCAATGGCCATAAAGGTGACTGAAGCAGGTGTTGCGATGGGCTTAGAGCTTGATGGGACATCAGAGATACCCAAGTCATTCCCCACATCCTGGATCATTACAAGCCCCCTTGACTGTGATCTTCTCACTTAACTTCCATGATTCAGACAGATAGAATGAGGCTGATGACTTTGTGCAACTCTGCCTCAGTGAAATCCAGTTCACACACACTTGTGTCAAAACATCATCCACAAAGTCCTCAGTCTTCTTCAAACATGAAGGACAAGCAACAATTTTAGAAATACCTTTTTGGTTCTTCAGTGGTTTTTGTTCATTTATTTCCGTTGTGTCCAACTCATCATGATCTCGTTTAGGGTTTTCTTGGTGAAGATACTGGTATGGTTTGCCATTTCCTACTCCAGCTCATTTTATAGATGAAGATCTAAGGCACACAGCACAAGGTGACCTGCCTATGGACACATAGCTAGTGAGGGTGTAAGGGCAGACTGGAACTCAGGAAGATGAGTTTTCCTGACTTCAAGCCCTGATCCACTATGCTATAGTTCTTAAGTGACTTATTTATAATGAAATAAAGAGAAGGTCATAGAGTCACGTTTATTTGAGAGAAAATGAATGTATCTACTATCCTATGGACTTTAACTGTTGGAGGGACTTCAATTTTTTGAATTGTACTGATCAAGGCTATTATTTTCTGGAGTTGTAATTGCAGGTGCTCTTGAAAAAAGTACACGTGACTTGGGTGTGAGAAAGGACATGAGGAGTCCAAGGACTTGGGGTGCTGCTGATCAGAATGAAACAAATGTTGAAAGACTTTTCAAATCTATTATTAGTGGTGCTCTGTGACTATGGTGAGTAAAATATGCTTAAGTGTTACCATACACACAAAGTTAAAAACAAAAAGGAATTGGGATGTGAAATTTACAAGCTTCATGATGTTGATTGATAATTCTTTTTGAACCATGAGAGATTATATTATTTAGTAGAAAACTTATTTACCAATTCCAATAGACTTGGGATGTAAAATGCCATTAACATCCATAAGTTGAACTATGGAGACTGAACACTGATTGTAGCATACTATTTTCACCTTTTTTTGTTTGTTTGATTTTTCTTTCTTGTGTTTTTTCCCTTTTGTTCTGATTTTTCTTTCACAACATGAGTAATATAGAAATATGCTTAAAATGATTCTATATGTAGAACCTATATCATATCTTTTGCTGTCTTGGGAAGAATGGAGAAAAATTTGGAACTCAAAATATTACAAAAATGATGTTGACTTTACACATAGTTGGAAAAAAATAAAATTCTATGGAGAAATAGTAATAAATAATAAAACAATTTATAATTTATAAAACAATAATTTATAGAATTTATATAAAATTATATGACAAGTTATAAATTTATAAAATACAATAATAAAATACTTTTGAGAAAAAAAAGAGAAGAAAAATTGCTTGAAACTTGGGAAATAGCTTAAAACCCCCCCAGTTTGTAGTGAGATAATGTGCTCTTTTGGTGATTTCAAAATACCATGTAGATGTCTAAGTAATTGAAAGTAGAAGAGGAATTTATTTAAAAATTGGTAAATAAACCAAGATTGCCAATAAGGAAAGATTGTTACAGAGTAGATCTTTGTAAAACCCATTTTAAGCTCCATCTACTCTGATCTCATTCTTTTTAGCCTTTTATAGCCATCAATCAAATGGAGGATTTCCCTCTATTGTTGCTTAATCTAAAAAAAAAAAAGAATAATGCAATTTCATCCTCTCATCATTTCAGTTAATGGTGACTGAGAATCGAGTTAGAGTATTTTGTTGTGATATTTCAGATAACCCTGATGAGAGGGTGAAAGGCTGACCCAGTTAAGGAAGACCATCTGTATCAAGAGGATACAGTCACAGATGTTAGATGTTCCTGACTGGCCCTTGAGTGGCTTGATTTTGGAGTGTTTTTTTTTCCTCATTTGAGGGTCACAATGAAGAAGAAATCAGCCCCTTTAGGAGGACAGAAAAGTGTGAAATACAAGTAACTACTGCTACAGGTTAAAAACTTGGGAGATAACTGAGACCAAAATCAGAAAGCATGGGGATTAAAAATATTGAAGTAGAAACTCAGAAGTAGATGCTTAATTCTTTCTTCTTTCATGGCTGCTTTGTTGTTTTTGGTTATTCAGTCATTTTTCACTTGTCTGTCTCTTCATGACCCCACTTGGGGTTTTCCTGGCAAGAATACTGGAATGATTTTATATTTCCTTCTCCAGTTCATTTTACAGGTGAGGAAACTGAGGCAAACAGGGGTATAAATAACTTTCCCAGGATCACAAGATAATAAATATATAAGGCCAGATTTAAACTAAAAAACATGAGTCTTCTGGACTCCACAATTGGTATTCTATCCACTGTGTCATCTATCACCTGGCTGTTTTACTTCTCAAATAATAGTGCTTAGCACAGTATTTAACAAATGCTAATTGATTGACTTTCTGATATGATGTGGTTGATTGATTTATCACTTTACTATTTCATCACTGATTTTGCAGGGACAGTATAACAAGACTTGGGAGAAAAAAAATTAATAAAAACCCTCCTAAACTATCTTAAAACACTGTTCAAATAGGAAAAAAAAGATATACATTAAAATGAGAAAAGGAAAATAAACTAAAGGGATAAAATTATATTATTTTCCTATTTCTTCCTATTAGTGATTCAAATATTTTGAAAAATTAGTCTATACTTCTATACAGGCCCTTTAGAGCAGAATGGATATTCTTCAGAGGCTATAAAGCTCTCATTTCTAGAACAAACTCTCATCCCAGCAGGGTTACAGTTAATTGTGACAAAGCCAGATTTTGTCTCCTGTGATATGTGTTTGGACACATTTCAAAAGAGAAACAAGGATACTTGTGTGTTGTAGGCAATGGGTTCTGTTTCTATATTTCACTTTAATCATTTCAAGTTGAGTTAGATTTTTAAAAATATATATATAACTAATCCTTAAGTGGCTGTGCATCTGTCCTTTCTATAATAAGGCCATTTATTATAAAGTCATCAACATCTCCAGAGAGAAGATTAGTTAACTTATAAATAAAAACATCACAGCATCTATTCATTCCTTACTGGATTTTGTAAGCGTCTCTTTTATTAGCCTGGCAGAACAAAGCGCCAACATTATATAGCCATCCAAAATTCAGCACCACATCCAGCTAGCCTGACATTGGTTTCTTTGCTGGCAAAAATTCCCAGCATAGCAGAAGACTTTGAACTATCTATTCAGGAAACTATGAATTTTAAATCCATTTTAGGTTTTTCTCCTTTTTATTTACGGCAGTGCAACACAGTTGATTCTTTATCATGCTGTAGAAAAAGAACCAAATTGAACCACAAGAAACCTGATCTATGTCACTGGGCTTCATTTTTCTCATCTGTAAAATGATTAAATTATCTTTATGTTCCTTTGAAAACTCAAAAGCCTATGGTTTTATTACTTAAATATCTTTTCTATACATGAATCACAGCTGCCCAGAAAATCCTATGCCCAAGTAATCAGAGAGATGGCACAATATACTGAGTGCTGGACTTGAAGTTAGGAAAACTTATCTTTCTGAGTTCAGATCTGCTTTTAGACACTTCCTAGCTGTGTAATCCTGGGTAAGTCATTAAATTCTATTTGCTTTATCTATAAAATGGGCTATAGAAGGAAATGATAAATGATTCTGGTATCTTTGCCAATAAAGCCCCAAATAGGGTCATGAAGAGTCAGACATGATTGAAACAACTGAACAATAACAAGTATGATTAGTGCTAGAAATAAGATTTGCCATTTTCCCCTCTAAATGTTGAATTATTCCCCCTGCTTCATATATGTGTATGTACCTGTGATATACATGCATTTGCATGTTGGTACCTGCACATGCATTTGTCTATAAATACATGTATTTCTAAGTATGTGTCTGTGTATATGCATGTATATGCCTTATATTTTTCACATATTTGTATTATGTACATGTATTTGTATGTATACATACACACATACACATACATATACATCTCTCTCTCTATACACATACATATGAAGGAAGGTTATGGCATGCTATAATCTCAATGTGTTTTGTAATGGTTTCATCCCTTTAAGACTGAATGGAAAGGAACCCCAGAATGGTTAAATCATAGAATCTCAGTTAAGTGACCTCTAAAGTCCTTCAGCCCAATCTGCACCTAGATAAGAATCTGTGGACTTGTAATAATGTGTAACTCACTCCCAACAAGGGAGCCCACTTCATCTTTGAATAGCTCTAAATCACTTGGCCAGGGTCCAGCCTTTGATCCAATTACACGGCGTTTAAGCTCCCAGTGCTGCACTGAGTATCTTGCTGCTGAGGCTGGTGCATTTACCCTTTGTTTAGTCTATGATGCCAGTTATTTGTAGAGTTGATCGAGGACCTCTCAGTATCATCAACATTAAACAATAGAGCTGTCAACAATGATTGGGAGCATTTTTCTTTCATTTATCTTTCCCACCCATGTACTGGTATCTGTAAATATTCATCTGGATTATTAACGCTTTCTGTGCTGTTTCCTTTCAGTCCTTGCTGAGGCTGAGTACCTTTTCTTGGGGCAGCCAGGTCACATAGCTTTAAGCAACAACACGGTGTCCGTAGAGTTCCAGTTTTACGATGGAAATAATGCGACAATGAGGAATGTGTCCATCCTACTGCTGCAGGCCAGCAAGAACCAGACCATCACCACCAAACACCTCCTGACCAACCAGTCCAGGGGCACTTTAGAGTTTGAGTGCTTCTATTTCAGGGAAGCTGGTGACTATTGGTTCTTACCGAGTCCGGTAAAAATGGACAATAGCACCCGGGCCCCCGGGCAAGAGAAGCATGCTTTTCTGAAGGTGGAGTGGCCAGTGTTCCACATCGATTTCAATCAGACGTCAAAGGCAACAGGGAGTATCTTGCAGGTGGGACTTTTTACAAATCAGCCGCTGTGCTCTTTTACTACAGACAGACCAGACATTTCAGTGGACGTCACCTTTACTGACAGTATCTCAGAGCTGAAAGAAAGCAGGGATCAACCACTGGAAATAAGGATCAGCAAAAGGGTTAACCTTGCTCCAGTTCAGTGGATAGAGTTTGACTGTGCTCCCATTGGTTCCCAAGCTTATGCCTCTGTGTTATTGAAACTGCATAATACCGAAGCAGTCATTACCTCAATAGGACCCATTGACCTGGTCCATAGATTTGGCTACAAGCTGATGATGTTGCCAGAACTAACGTGTGACTCCTTGGTGGATGTGGCCATTGTGCCCCCTCCATGTACTTTTGCCCAAGGAATGGTTAAGGTATACAAGGATGCCCCCAGGCACTCAGGGGACAGGCCTGCTTGGCTGGCTGAAAACATCGTGCCCCTAGGAGCCAGCAAAACGGCATTTAACTGTACTTTGTTTGCCATGGGGAAGAATAAATACTGCTTTGAGTTCAGCTATTCAAGCAAAAGCCATTTTTCCTTGAGGGAGAAGTGCATGATGATTCAGAGAAATATAGGTTGGTATTGCAATCTGTTTTATTTCTTATAATGTCTTGAATTGGTTTTTTCCAGCTTTATTGCTTAGGATTTAGAAAACTCCTTAATTTTCCAAATGCACAGATCCATTTTGTCATTTGTTCCTCCCAGGAAACCAATTTGTATCATTATTATCCTTAGTTTGGAAGATAGGGAGACTTGGGTAATTGGTAAAGAAACTATGGTAAAGTAACTATGAAAAGTCTGTGGTAGAACCAGGATTGAAATTCAGAGCTGAGTCTCAGTTCTTGGTATATCTTGCTGAGCTTTGTTGATCAATTTTCTTTTATCTGAGTAGGCCATACCTAATTACCATCATAAATGAGAGAAATGCAACTATTTTAATTGGTTTTTATAGGTCAGTACTTCAATGTGTCAGTGATTTTGGGCTGCTCCTTCTCAAGTCATAGTCCTTCTGTGACTCAGTAAATGATCTTCATTTGTTGCTTCAAATAAAAATTCTTTATGTGGGGGCCAGTCTTTGGGTGATGGATAAACTTCCCTGAACATTGCTAGGATCGTAGTTAGATGACAACCATCAATTTCATCACTAGGTCCACACTTGAATGAAAGAGGACCTTCTAGTTGGCATAGATCTTTAACCGGAAGAAGCTCAGAGGTCATTTAGTTCAACCCTCCTTTTTATAGAGGAGAAAAATGAGGATTAAAGAGGTTTTTTTTTTTTTCCAAAGGCACATAGGAAGAAAGTATCAGAAGGGGCATTTGAACTAAGATCCTGACTTTAGAATCAGGTTCTTTCTATTAGCATGGGTTTTCATGGTTTAAGGTTCATATGCCTTTGGAGGCAGAGAGAGAAGGGGACACCGGGATACTTGTGAAATAATTATAGTATAAAAACCAAAAAGTATAAATAAAAAAATTAAAAAGCAACAAAAAACAAGTAACATTATAATGAGATATCAGGTAGGATTTTATTGGAGGTGGTTGAATTTTAGAAGCAATGTTTAAAAACAAATGAATACAAGTGCTCTATTGTTATGTGATGTTTTTCCTGGAGTTCAGCTATCTTTCTCATAGCATACAGCCAAATTAGGAATGGTAAAAGAAGCTAAAGACTATGTAGATCTTACACCTTTGTAAATAAATCTCAACTTAGAATCCAAATGGCTGAGACATGATTCCCAGTAAATCTAGGAGCATGATGCCTACCCAGATTTTTTATAGTAACTTTTAGGCTTTCACCTCCTAAACCAAAAGTTCAAGTGTGCCTGAATTGTTATTTTTTTGCCCTTTTATTTTTTATTTATTTTTAAAATATAAACTAATGCTCTAGGAAGCCAGTCAAGACAGCATCTCAGTTTAATTCTTTCTAAATACCACACTCCTCTATAGCAGTAGATGTATTTGTCCTCCATAAACCACTAGCTTGGCAGTGACCCCAAATCTTAGATTCTTTTTGAAATGGAATGAAAGGGGGCGGTGGGGAGAGAGAGAGAGAGAGAGAGAGAGAGAGAGAGAGAGAGAGAGAGGTGTGTGTGTGTGTGTGTGTGTGTGTGTGTATGTCTCCTTTTCTGAATAAATTTTTGGAACTTCAGTATGTAAACTTGAAGTTTTTCTCCTTTGGGAGTTTCTCACTCACTTCACAAACAGAAAATGTATAGGAAAAATCACAACCCTTCTTCCCCCATCTTTGCTTTCTTTCTTTCTTTCTTTCTTTTTTTTAAACAGTAAAAACAATCTCTCAAATCAGATCTGATTTTGGCCATTCTGTCTTCTTTCTAATGTCACCATAAACTCCTCCATTACTAATGTTCCTATGAAGCTTCCCCATGTCAACCAAAAACAATATCACAAGTCCTTGAGACATGTGGATTTCTTTCTTTCTTTCTTTCTTTCTTTCTTTCTTTCTTTCTTTCTTTCTTTCTTTCTTTCTTTCTTTCTTTCTTTCTTTCTTTCTTTCTTTCTTTCTTTCTTTCTTTCTTTCTTTCTTTCTTTCTTTTTTAATTAAAGCTTTTTATTTGCATAACATATGTATGGGTAGTTACTCAGCATTGATCTTTATAAAGCTTTCTGTTACAAATTTTATCCCCAGTCCCCACCCCTCCCCTAGATGGCAGGAAGTCCATTCATGTGGATTTATTTCAAGAGAAAGGCACATGTATGTGCATATTCCTTAACATACAACGCAGTAGATGAAGATAGGATTCTTCATCCCTAGCTATATAGATTGTACTTTATAATGCAGCATTTCATTAGGACTCTCCCATTTCCATTAGAATTTGTTATAAACATATCTTGTTTAGATATTATTGGTCTCTGGAGCAAACAAAAAATACAGAATCAACTCTTTTCTGAGACTAATTCCTTTGTATTATATGGGGGTGGAAGGAAATCTGTTCTTCCCAAGTTGCAGACAGATTATGTGTACCTATTTAATATATTATTGCCAGGCCCAGTTCAAGACTTTATAATTCTGTGGAAAAAGAGGGATGGGGGTATGGAGAAGGAGATTATTCTACATAGGAATTGCGTACTTTGCAAACATCTGCTGACTGGATTCTTGCTTTTAGGTTAAAATACATTAATTTGGTTAACTGACCCATATTTAAAGATTCTTGCATTTATATGCAGTTTAAAAAAGATTAAAGAAATATCAGTGAGTCTTTAGCTTTTGCAGCTGGCTCAGAATAAAAAGCCAGCTGGACTTATTTTACATGCATGTATGGAGTGCTGTGACTGAAAAATAACCAGGCTGCTTTGTGTGTGTGTGTGTGTGTGTGTGTGTGTGTCTTTTATGGAATCTATTTTATTGTTCTGAAGTCAAAAGCTGCAAATGCATAAAGATGAAAAGGGGAAATATGTATCAGTTGAGGGTTTATCTTTCACTAAAGTGCTATTTATTCTCTGCAGATTTCAAAAAAGAGAAGAAAGAAAAACAGCAATAATAACTTAAAAAATAGTATGATATAATAACATGTTTTATAGTATAATATAATTATTACAAAATATGATATAGTATAATATATTATGATTATTATAGAATATGATATA
>JAJPUD010002699.1:0-30732 GCA_023553655.1 Myrmecobius fasciatus | reverse complement strand
AATATGATATAGTATAATATATTATGATTATTATAGAATATGATATAGTATAGCATAATATATTCTAGTATAATGGTATAGAACATAGTATACTAGAATACTAATGATAATATTTTGAACTTCCATAGAGCTTTTATATTCAAAACATTTTATAAGGAATGCATTTTAGCTACCTTTTGCAGGAAAGTATTACTATAATGCTGAAGGTTTTAGGATCCCTTGACAAAACTGGGGATGTCAAGCCTGAAGAAGATTTAAGAAGTCTATAATAGCTGTCTTAAAGTACATGAGGGACAGTAGAAGGAAGATGGATTACACTTATTCAATTTGGACCCAAGGAATAGAAGCAGGAAAGAACACTGGGTACAAGTTGCAAAGATTTAGGGTTAAGCTCAGGAAAAATTGCCTAAAGATCAAGGCTATTCCAATATGGTAGAGGTCATCAATTCTCCCCTGAAGCAAAGATTGGATGTTGTAGAGGGAGTTCCTCTTAGGTACGGTTTGGACTAGGCTGCCTTTGAGGACCTTTCTGGGTATGGTAGGGGCACACTCCTGAAATCCCTGCCAGTGTCAGGGATGTGGGGGGGATTGGATGAGAGGGGAATAGGAGAAAGAAGAAGGCTGGTGGAGTGCTTGAGCTAGAGAGCTCTGAGCTGTAGTAAGGTTAAGGTGAATTGAGAGGTCCATACTAAATCCAGCACCAATATTATGGACCCCTAAGAGGCAGAGAGCCATCAGATTGACTAAGAAGAGGCAAACCTCAGAAATGGAGCACTTAAAGCTTTCAATTAGTGATCATTGGACCTGTGGGTGGCTATCACACTTCCAACCTGGGCAAAATAGAGACCCAGTCTCAAAACAATAATGAGAGAGAGAGAGAAAAAAGAGAGAGACAGGGTGAGACAGAGAGAGACAGAGAGAGACAGAGAGACAGAGAGAGAGAGACAGAGAGAGAGAGAGTCAGAGAGAGAGAGAGAGAGAGAGAGAGAGAGAGATAAAGCATATTCCTGGTTTTTCTTTGGCCCCACTGTGATATCCAATAGGTAGAACACAAAGCTGAGTTCTGTTGAAATGCTGGATGGAACATAATTACCACACCTGAGTTGGAGCTGGCCCAGGGAATTAGTTTGTAAATGTGCCAGCTCTTGTGAAAGTCCCCAGAGACTTTTAATTACCAGAAGGGGCCAAGAATTCAAATTCCATGACTCATCCCAAAGAAAGTACCTCCTAGCTAGCTCAAGAGTGCATCTGCCCAACACTGGGGGTTGCCATGGAATTCTCGGTCAGCCGATGAGCAGAAGTAAGGTCTGTCTGGATTGACTTAGCTTTGGTAGGCAGTGTCCATAGGTTTTATAAATTAGCTGTTGGTGGCTCAAGGGACAAACGCTGGATTTTTGAGTGGTTTTGTAAATTTATTCCAGCTATCAGTGCAATGCAGTGTTGCTTGTTTTTAATTGTAAAGTGAATTTATCAATAAGACAGTAGCATTCATTCATTGTCATTTATTTGTTTGTTTGATTTTTGGTCTTTTCTTAAGGCAGCATGATGTAATAGACTCTAGAATTGGAGTAAGGAAGACCTAAAATCAGATTCTGTTTTATTTGCTCATATTCTGTTTTCTCTTTATCCTTTTCCCTAATAGGGGGAAACTTCCAAACTTTCTCTAGAGGACATAGCATCACATATTTGACCTTGTGCCCTCACAGAAACATGGAGCCTATGGCAGGCCTGGAACCCATGCAGCGTAACATGTGGTGATGGCATACGGAATCGGCAGCGAATCTGCCTCACCTCCTCTCCTTCCAAGCCTGGCTGCGTTGGATCATCTGTAGAGACTTCCTTGTGCTCTTTGGAAGAGTGCTTTAGTAGGTATACTTGTTATGTATCTGACACATTGGGCCTGGCATTCGTGGTGGTCTCAGATGGACCCAAGACTAGGCCCAGGAGTCACTGTCCTGAGCTGCCACAAGTGGCAATTACAGACCTGGTCCCAAATGCACATATTCACTGTTATCTAAGATGTGCACAGCTAGAAAGGGTCAAGGAAAGAGTATATGATATAAAACAGAGGAAATTGGGAGGAGATATAATTGAATTAAAGATTTGAGGATTGCCTTGTGGTGGGCAGAAGGAAAAGAATGTGGAAGGGGAAGCATGACAAATTTGAGGAAAAGGAAACTTTTTTCCCCACTCTTTTTTCCTGAGGATTTTTGTTGTCGTTTTTTGGAAGATTTTTTCCCCCATGCCTTCATGTCACAAGTCTGAAGACAGTGGTGAGAAATATATAAACCTAAGTAGAGTGTCAATAGCACTCCATCTTATCTTTAGACAAATAATCTTATATTCCCTCTTTTACTGAAACAGAACTAAGAAGAGAAGATGTTCCTTCCATTAAAGGCCAAACTCCTGGCCTTTCCCAAATTTTCTAGATTCTCTAAATGTTCCCCCTCTCCCTTTTTAAGGTTTTATTAATATACATCATAGGAGGGGCAGCTAGATGGCACAATAGATAGAGCCCCAGCCCTGAAATCAGGAGGACATGAGTTCAAATCTGGCCTCAGACACTTAACACTTCCTAGCTGAGCAAGTCACTTAATCCCGATTGCCTCAGCAAAAAATAAAACAAAACAATATACATCACAGGATTTCCTAATATCCCCATCTTCTCCTTTCTCACACCATTACTGAACTCTCTCTCATGACAAAAAAGAGTAGCTAAGTAAATGCAGCCAACATAGGGGTGTCATCTGCCAACATATACAACATTATGTATCCATAGTCCTCCATCTCTCTACTAAGAGGAAGGAAGAAAGTTTCTCTTCGGTTGTCCGGGGCCAAAATCGGTCCTTACACTTAGTCAGAGTTTGGCTGCCTTGCAAGGTTGTTTTTACTGATGTTATTATAGCCACTGTGTATATTGCTCTCCTGGTTTGCTTACTTCACTGCATATCAGTCCAAACAGGTCTGCATGATCAGTTCTTGAGGATGCCTGCTGGTCTTTTGTGACCACTGCTTTCTTCTCGAAATGTTCCCTAAATATCCAGATAGATTCTAGAATTCTGTTAAGGAATGAAGTCAGGCTGATCTGCCTAAAGTTTATAGACTTTTTTCTTCTTGTATTTTTGAAAATCAGGACATTAGCTCTTCTCCCATTCTGCCTCTTTCCAATTTTTTATACTTTTTTTTTTTTTTTTTGCTGAGGCAATTGAGGTTAAGTGACTTGCCCAGGGTCACACAGCTAGGGAATGTTAAGTGACTGAGGCCAAATTTGAACTCAGGTCCTCCTGACTTCAGAACTGGTGCTCTATCCACTGGGTCACCTACCTGCCCCTTTTTATACTTTTTTAAAGATCATGTTCTTTGAGCACGCAAAGATATAGCTCAGCTGGACCAAGTGGCAAGAGGAACTAGACACTCTCTTACCACCACTTTATTTGTCTCAACTATCAGCTTCTTTTCTTTTATCTCATGAAGTACAAAGATTATTTTCTCTGGCGGAGAAAATAAACAAAATAAACTTCAAGCAACTCCTCCATTTATTATGGTGCCATCTATTGTAAACAACAATTCTATGCCTTCTTTGCTCTTTCTCCTTTTTCTGAGATAGCTTAAAAATGGGCCTCCCTTCCTTCCTCACCAGCTTGGACTCATTCTCAGATTTAACACTCATGACACGACTCTTGCTGCATTATGCCGCACTTTTTGGACTCATCTTCCTGAGTTCAAATCTGTCCTTAGTCACTCTTGCAGTGAGACCCTGGGCAAGTCACTTAACTCTGCCTCAGTTTCTGCATCTGTAAAATAATACTAAGAAGGAAATGACAAACCACCTTGCCAAGAAAACCCCAAATGGGGTCAGACATGTCAGATGAAATGACTGAACAATGACAGAGTGTAGAGACATGCTCCCATTTTTTGTACGTCTTAAAAAAAATCTAAGGAAGTTGGTTGAGGGATTTCCTATACATTCCCATTCATCTCTTTTAAAAAACATTCTCCCATCAGAATTGTTCTTTGTGCTTTGTTCTCCAATTTGTATCCTGGAGTTCAGTATACATATACACTCATGTAAAGTTTAGGTGCACAACTAAGCTTAATATGAGAAAATTTCAGAGCCACAAACCAGTAGGTACCAAGTACATGTTTTGCTGGTAATGTGAACTTTCAAGTACTTAATTCTCAATGAACTTTGCTCAGTTTTAAAGCTTTGGATCTAAGCAACTCCTTGATCATTCCTTTTTAGTCTATTCCTTTAGTCTATAAAGCCTCTACTTGGGCCTAACCAAGTGATTTTATCCTCTAGTTCTAGATCAGTGGATCACTCTTCTTGGCCTTCTTGTCTCTCAAGAAGTCAGTCAAGTTCTTTTTATTTTTTTCCAGGTATCATCCTGTCTTCTCTCTAAAATCTCAGTGACCTGGCAGCCACTTTCTTTATTGACTCATCTGGCTCTCTTGTTTTTATCTCTAGGAAATTCTGTTTAATCTATGACAAGGGCCCTGGTCAACTCATTAAACCACCATGTATATAGGCTGTTCTTTTATAATTTTTTCTCTTTCTTTCTCTCTCTCTGTTTCTCTGTTTCTCTTTCTCTGTGTATCTCTGTCTCTCTATCTCTCTGTCTCTTTGTCTCTTTCTCTCTCTTTATTTCTCTCTCTATCTCTCTGTTTCTGTG
Organism: Myrmecobius fasciatus; assembly: GCA_023553655.1. NCBI lineage: Eukaryota > Metazoa > Chordata > Mammalia > Dasyuromorphia > Myrmecobiidae > Myrmecobius > Myrmecobius fasciatus. The sequence goes on along the minus strand of JAJPUD010002699.1, from coordinate 26,059 downwards.
TCTCTGTCTCTCTACCTCCCTCCCTGTCTCTTTCTCTCTTTCTGTTACAGACATCTCTCTCCTGTTTCCCACTAAGTACTTTGGATCCAACATCCAAGCTTGTCTTCCCATATCTTCCCTTCTCAGTCTTTTTTATGACCTTTGTGAACTACCTTCTGTCTTCTTTCTCTTGTGTCATGTAGGCTTTTTTCCCTTGATTTTTTTTTTCTGTGAGTTGCCTTAAATCTCTACAGCTCTTCACCTAGGTGCTACCTGGCTGCACTGAAATTCTATTTATTGGGATATCTCATTCTCTTATAGTATCTCTACTCAGGGCTTTGCAATACACATCTAACTTTTAAAGGCAACTCTAATTACCTTCTACATTTAAGACTTTATAATTATACATTAAAATTTATTATTAATAACAACAACAATAATAGCTAACATTTATATGGAGTCTAATATGTGTCAGGCACCCTGCTAAGCACTTTACAAAACCCAGCTCAGCAAAACTAAGTAATACATCAAATCCAACATTATATACAACATGTAACACCCATAGTCTTGCCTCCCACCTTGTATTTGCACTTCAACACACATACTTGCAACTACATGTCTGGTGTATTTTTTTCTATACTCACAACTTTTTTTTAGGAAATGGAACTTTTCCTTGCATCCAGAATTGATAACTGCATACACATACTTTAATTTATAATGGATATGAAGACAAATACTCTAGATTATTTCTGGCACTAAGCCCCTTTATGGTTGAATGCTGAGATGGGCAAAAAAAAGTCCCAGAAATCCTCTGAAAAAAATATTATTTTCTCTCTGGTCTACTTTACTTCTCTAACTTAGAAATGGACACAGCAATGCTCAGGCCATCTTGGATCATTAAGCAATTTCCTAAAAATCCAAATTCCAAGTAAAATTCCACTGGCTACAGGAAGTCTTTCTAATTCTAGTGCCTTCCCTCCATCATATCCAATTTATCCTATACATTGTTTGTTTATATTTCTTTGCTTATAGTGTTTCCCATGTAAACTCTTTAAGGGCAGAGACTGTATTTTATCCTTCTTTGTAACATTAGTATTTAGCATAGTGCCTAGCATATAGTAAGTACTTAATAAATGCTTATTGCCTGGCTGTTGCCAGTGCAAGCCACAGATGGGCCAGGATGACATTGTCAGGAAAATTTCAGGCTACAAGTTCTAAGGAAGCTAAGGAAGATTTAATTGGAAAGGACATTAAAAGTAATTTCATCCAACTATTCTCAGCTTTAGAGATCAGACAAGTAGAGACGCTGAGGGGTTCTTGCGCAAGGTTTAAGTAGCAATTCAGAATCTGAACTCAGTCTCTGATTCAAAAGGTAAGGTAATCAGCCAAGATCATGACTTATACATTTATACATGACTTATACTTATACATTGAATTTATCATATAATTAATACATCAGCAAGAATTTATAAGCCACCTATTATGTGTCAGCAATGTGCCAGGCACTGGAATTCAAATGCAAAAGTGGCCTTGCCCTCAAGAAAATGAAAGAATCAAGAATCCTAAATGGGACAATTCAAGGGAAAAAAATGTTATTAAGTTATCCACATTTGATTAAGGATTTAAAGTTTGGTTAAGCTTTAAAAATAATGTTTTTCACTGCAGTCTGACTCCACTGTTTCTGTATGTTCTTTTGTCCACTTAGCACAATGTCTGGCTCATAGTAAGTACCTAATAACTACTTGTTGATTGACTGGCTGGCTGGTCTAGTTCAGCAAGAGATTGTGCCAGTTTGGTGCTGCTGTATCAGTGCTCCATCTAGTGGAATATTAATTTCCTTTTATTAATAATTAATTTCCCTTTTATTGGTAGAGAATGTTAATTACAATAGCTAGGGCAGACAGCTTAATGGAACAGAGATCAAAGGATTACAAAGACTTATCACTGGAGGAGACTTCAAATGCCCTCTACAGATGAGGAAAATGAGGTCCATGGAAGTTTAGTGGCCCACCTGAGGCCACACAATAAGTAAAAGAGGATTGAAACCCAGTTCTTCCAAATCCAGAGTCAGCCTTCTTTTCACTTTCCAAATTTGGGAACCAGAAATAAGGGAAAAGGTGATAAAGATTTGAAAAAGGAGAAAAATCACAGTAGAAGAAAAGTAAAAAGTATAAAGTGAAAGAGCCAGGGCATTTCTGGGTAATAGGTAGAAGAAATATTTTCAGAATTGTTGAGATTTCAAATCTAGAAACACATAACACATATACACCAAACAAGTATGATTTCATTGGTATGGAGGCCCTCTGTCCATCACCTACAGACTACATGACCTTCTTTGCTTTAGGGAATGGTCTTTGTAAGTTATTGTTGTTGAACAAGTTCACCACTTGGCAACCCCACCTCCAAGGTTAAGTCTCTCCATCCTTGGAGGATAGGGGTCTCATGTGAAACCTACCCACTCACAAAGACTTTCTCCTCAGCAGGACTCCCAATATTTATACCCTGCTGGCTTGGTTTTTGAGAATTTGGGTTATTCTCTATGTTATGATTAAAAATTATGATTTAAAAAATGATAAAAATGGATAAAAATAGGACAAGGGCAAGTTTGGGATTATAATAGGAGTCATGTTTTAGAGAGTACTGAGACACCTTCCTTTTATACTTAACTTTCTGATTTATAGTGGTTCAAAATTGATAGAGAACCATCTCAACAATAACCATAATTCCAACCACATGCTCAAACACCTAAGGATTATCTTCATATTTTCTACTGATACATTTTACTCAAACACAATGGATACTTCACAACAAAACGCTCAGATGAGTACATCTCAAACCTTTTTTACTCTTAAAAAATTCAAAGACTTCTCGCCTTATAAAACCTTTTGTTTTTATGAATTATATTAATTAACATTTACCATATAGGACATTAAAACATTTAGTATTTTTCTCAAAATGGTTTTGACCTCATGAACCTTTTGAAAGGATTTTAGGGACTTCCAGAGGTCCTCAGACCACCTTTTGAGAACTAGTGCCCCAAATCATCCCCCTATAGATTCCCTAAAAATATATTATATTAAATATATAATAAAACCACCTAGTAGAGGAATTGTATCTAATGGTCTGTCACTTTCCATTTTGGGGTAACATTATTTATTTATTCAACAGTATTTTATTTTTCCAATCACATCTATAGATAATTTTCAACATTCATTTTTGTAAGGTTTTGAATTCCAAATTTTTCTCCCCCCCCAAGACAACAAGCAATCTGATATAGGTTATACATGTACAATCATTTAAAACATATTTCCATATTAGTAATTTTGTGAAAGAAAAAGCAAACAAAACAAAAAAATGAAATAATATGTTCAATCTGCATTCAGTCTCTATAGTTTTTTCCTCTGGATACAGATGGCATTTCCCCCCCATCCCAAGTCTGTGTAATTGTCTTAAATCATTTTATTGCTGAGAAGAGTCAAATCTATCAAAGTTGATTATCACATAATCTTGCTGTTACAATGTTCATCTGGTTCTGCTCATTTCACTTAGCATCAGTTAATGTCTTTCTAGGCTTTTATGAAATCAAACTGGTCATCATTTCTCATAGAAAAATAATATCCCATTTTATTTATGTGCTATAACTTACTTAGCTATCCCTAACCGATGGCTAAATTTCCAGTTCCTTGACACTACAAAAAGAACTGCTACAAACATTTTTGCACATGTGGGTCCCTTCTCTTCCTCAGACACAGACCCAGTAATGGCACTGCTGGGTCTTCAAAGGGTATGCACAGTTTTGTACTCCTTTGAGCATAGTGCAAGCTTATTATTATTTTTTTTGCCTCAAAATGCCATTTAAAATGTTATTGTTAGGGCAGCTAGGTGGCACAGTGGACACAGCACCAGCCCCGGACCTGAGTTCAAATTTGGTCTCAGACACTTAACACTTCCTAGCTGTGTGACCCTGGGCAAGTCACTTAACCTCAATTGCCTCAGCAAAAAGCAAAAAAAAAAAGTTATTCTTAGAGGAAGAGGAACGGATCAAGCATATATTGAATCCCTGCTATGTGCCAGGCACTGTACTTAGTGCTTTAAAAGTATTTTCTTATTTGATTTGTGATTTAGAAAGGGCAGAAATTCTAGTTTCCAGCCAGTGATTGCAGCGTGTTATCCTTGTTGGGATGTCTTGCATTGTTTCATTATTCTGGTGATCATGTATTCAGTTTATGATCCATTTTGTATTTGTAATAAGATTTGCCTTTAGTAATGGACTTTTAGGCCGAACTGCCCCTATGAGAACAATTGCAGAGTTCAAGAATTCTGATTTGTATCAATCTCATGCCTTTCTTAGAGAACTATCATATTTAATCAAAACCTCCGTCACTCAAAAAAGATCACATTGACGGATAAAGATTTAAAAGATTTTTTTTGAAAATTTGTTTCAGCCCTCAGGCCTTCCAGCTCAGCTCCCGTGGAACCCAAGGGCCCCCTGAAAGCTAATAATATTGTGACTGTCACGGGAATCTCTTTGTGTCTGTTCATCATCATTGCCACCGTCCTCATCACCCTCTGGAGGAAGTTTGGCCGGGCTCCCAAGTGCAGCACCCCGGCTCGCCACAACTCCATCCACTCCCCCACCTTCCGGAAGAATTCAGATGAAGAGAACATCTGTCAACTGAGCGAGCAGCGGGGGAGCTTCTCTGATGGGGGCGAGGGACCCTTGGGAAACCCTGCAGAGAGCAGCATCCCTCTGACCTACCGGCGGAGCCTGCAGCTGCCTCCGGAGGAAGAAGTCTCCGGCAGTGAGAGCTTTCAGTCCAACGCCCAGAAGATAATCCCCCCTCTTTTTAGCTACCGCCTGGCGCAGAAGCAGCTTAAGGAGATGAAAAAGAAGGGTCTGACCGAAACAACCAAAGTGTACCACGTGTCTCAGAGTCCTCTGACCGACACGGTGGTTGAGGGAGCTGCTGGTGCCGGCTTAGACCCAGAAAGTCCAGAAGAAGCCACCGTGAACAAATTTAGGATCAAATCCCCTTTTCTGGACCCGTCCGCCATCAATCCAGGGGAAAGGCCCCCGTCCAGGCTAGATTTTAATATGTCTCTGGCCAGTCCTGCCCTGAGCCCCAGCCAGACCCTTATTCACAGATCCCAGCTGAAGTACGTGGGCAGCAAAGGGGGCCAGTCTGAAAGGAGCTATCCTCGACATTCGCACTTCAGGAGAACTGCAAGCTTCCATGAAACCAAGCAAGTCAGACCCTTCAGGGAAAGGAGCATGTCCACCCTGACCCCGCGACAGGCCCCAGCCTATAATTCCAGGACACGAACCTGGGACCATGGAGAGGAGAGATTTCGGCCTCGGTCTCGGGGAGCCCACCCATGCCCCGAGAAGCTGGAGCATTCCCAGGGGACGGGGATGGCCAGCGAACCCCTCAGCCCCCTCTCCAAGCTCCACCCCGTGGGGCCTCCAGCCAGGAAACCCGACCTGATCACCGACCGTTCTTCGGGACTGCTGAATGGCACAGATAGAGCCGAACCCCACAGACACAGGAGGGGACCTTCCCCCAGTCACAAGAGCATCTCAAGGAAACAGCCCTCCCCCACCGTCCCCAAGGAGAGCTACCAGAGGGTCAGCCCTTTGAGTCCCTCCCAGTACAGAAGAGACAAGTGTCAGAGCTTCCCAGCGCACCCTGAATATGCTTTCTATGACAATACTTCTTTTGGTCTCACTGAGCTAGAGCAAAGGATGCTTGACTTGCCTGGGTATTTTGGGTCAAATGAAGAAGATGAAACAACAAGCACACTGAGCATAGAGAAGTTGGTGATCTAAAGAAAACCTGAGAGTAGGAACCAAACTGTGGAATCTTGGTCACTCTCCTAATCCGGGCCCTCTCTCCCTGCTTTATGCATCAGCTCCTGGACTGTTTTCTTACTACTTTTTATACCACTGAACAGACAATGGGGAAGAAATGATCTATGGGAAGAATGCTCTCTGTGTGTGTGTGTGTGTGTGAGTGAGAGAGAGAGAGAGAGAGAGAGAGAGAGAGAGAGAGAGAGAGAGAGAGGAGAAAATGAGAGAGAAAAAGAATGAGAGGAAAGAACAAGAGAAACAGAATGAGAGAGAAAGAGAGCAAGAGACAGGAAGAGAATGAAAGAGAAAATGAGATATAATGAAAGAAAAAAAAATGAGAGGGGAGAGAGAGGGAGGGGAGGGGAAGACATTATTTATCCTGAACTTGTTTCCATGGTTATCCTATTACTGTCGGTTAATGAATAATAAAGCAATAATAACGATAATAGGAATTGATTTCTTTGGAGGCATAAAGCATGCCAAAATCTAACTCAGGAAGGTGAGCTTCTGGGGAAGCTTCACTTCTAACCTGATGGTAACCCTTTGAGTTGTACTTCAAGATTAATTCTGGACCAGGTTATTTTAGCAATAGAAAGCTTAATTCTAATGAAGAAATTGCAGCTAGCTTAGGATCTAGTAACCTTGGGGAAAACATTAACATGTTCCACATATATGAGAAGTAGTCAGGATAAAGGAATTTTTTGTGAGCTAAGTGATTAGACATTTAATGAGCTGCTACAGAAACATGATTCTTTGAGATCTACAAGAGGAATTTAACAGAGTTTTTGTGTGGAGCCCAGAGTTCAGCTGAAAGACACACTTAATTCTATTCTGGAGACATAAAACCTCAGGACAGTTATCCAGAATGGGAGCCAAATTAGGGTTTCTTCTAACACTGATCATTGTCCAGGTCATTTATAGTAAACTCCTTAAAAGGAACAAGATAGGTTCTTGCCTGTTATGGAATCAGTCCTCTACCTTTCTATCAGGAGTAATCAGCAGCATTTTTTTAGTGATAAAAGATTTACAAAGTGCTTTACAAATATTATCTTATTTGAGCTTCAACACAACCTGTGAAGGAGTTGCTATTATTCCCATTTTTACAGATGAAAAAACTGAGGCTGAAAAAGGTTAAGTGGTTTACCCAGAGTTACACTGCTGGTGTAGGGCATCTAGGTGTGCTAGTAGAGTACTGGCCTTAGAGTCAGGGGACCCTGAATTTAAATCTCACCCCAGATATTTACTACCTGTGTGACCCTGTACAAGTCACTTAACCCAGTTTCCTCATCTATAAAATGAGCTGGAGAAGGACATGGCAAACTGCTACAATATCCTTGCCAAGAAAACCTCAAATAGGATCATAAAGAGTTGGACACAGCCAGTTGACTAAACAATAACAACTGTTAAGTCTCTAAGTCAGGATTTGAATTGAGTTCTTTTTTTACTCTGAATCTAAAGCTATCCTTTGTGCCATTTAGCTGCTTATGTCATCATCATCATCATCATCATATGAGAATAAAATGATGAGATAATGGCTATGGTATTCTGCAATTTAATCCTTTCCAATCAGAGGGAATTGGAAGGTCATTTTATTTTTGACAGACTTTTGCTGGCACTCTGCAAGGGAAGGACAAGGTTTTCCTTTCACAGCATGATTAGAAACCCCACTAGGGTCTCATTGCTACTTAGGACTGAGACCTGCTTTGCCTGTGAAAGGGATGCTTTCTGCCTTTCTGCTCTTCGAGGAAGGACTGCTTAGAACATCTTACTAATAAGCATTCAGGTTTTGGTGGAGACCCAAGTGTCAATCTAAACTCTGTTTAGATACAGTGTCTGTATTCCAGTGGGGACCCTATAATAATTCTCTGCTGCCTGACCTTTCTCAGTTTAGTTTGACCAAATGAAGGAACTGTATCTTTTGTCTGGAGAGCTTGAGCAAACTTGGCCATCATCACTCTTTTTGACATTGTCCTTGCTATTTTACCACACCCTGACGCTCTCAATCTCCCTTTTCCTTCCTCCTTTATCAAGAATAAGCCTACTTCGTATGTTCTAAGCCCTAAAGTCACTCATTCAAAAATATTATTTGAAAAATCATGTTCCAATGTGTTTCTTTCTCATTCATTTGTACTATTTGGGAGGTAAGCTAAAAATAAGCTTTACTTTGGAAATTGATTTTCTTTTTTTTTTTTTTTTTTGATTGTGGCTCCTCAAGGACCAGGCTGAGCTTTCTACCAGAAGTGGGAGGGGTCTGTTTTTCTGATCTTTTTGAAAAATAGTTATATGCCGATCCCACAAAGAGGAAACCAGGCCTTTTAATCTCCATTCTTTGTTTATCAGTCTAGAAACCTTTGTTCTCTTTCCCAGTTCACAGGATTGTGTGCCAGCCCTTAAGGACAGAGGGTATATGCTCACTCTTTCCAGACTTCTTAGTTAAGGCATCCCTCCACAGGAGTAGTCTGAGCCAGCTGAATAACTACTGGAAAGTGAAATGTTAGAAGAATAAAATTGTCAACATGAGGAGTTTCAGGTAAATAATATATATTCACAGGGCAGCTAAATGGAACAATGGATAGAGAACTGGCCCTGAATTAAAATCTGGCCTCAGACACTTAACACTTAACTAGCTGTGTGACTCTGGATGTGACTCTAGACAAATCACTTAACCCCAATTGCCTCACCAAAAAAAAAAAAAAAAAATCTATATGTGTGTGTGTGTATATATATATGTATATATATATGTATACATCTAACATCCATCTATTTATCTATCTAATCTATATTCATGTTTGATCATTTGCCTGAGCTGATCCACAGTGTATTGATACAAAGGGCAGAGTCGCAGCTCTGAAATCAGAGGACCTGGCTTCCAATCTCACCTTGGATTGGATTTCTTCTATGACCTTAGGCAAGAAATTTAGCCTGGCTGACCCTCAGTTTTTTCATCAATAAAATAAGAGAATTGAATGAGACATTTGTTCCAGCTTAAGATTTATAATCCTAAAATATAATTGTGCTGCTCACTATAATGGTCCAGATGTTCAAGATGTTACTCAATTCTGAAATTAAACAATGACTTTCTAATTGGCTTGCCATGTGACTTTGCTTCAACTACCTAATGTCTGGGAGGATGAGAGACATTAGGCAGTTGAAGCAAAGTAACTTACTTCATTGGCACTGTCAGAGTGGGAGGATTCTACTTACTAGGTCTTATGACTGTCAGCCTAGCAGGCAATCTTCTCACATCCTTAAAAAAAATCCAGCCTGGGGCCTTAAGCCACACAGAATCTTAAAAGGCACCAGTTCTCCCTTTTAGAACCATCCTGACTAGGAGACCTTTGCCTTTAGTCCCACAGATTATACTTTTTTCTACTTTCTAAACTTCCTGGATTACTGAACCCATATTTGAAGCACTATATGTTTCCTAATCATTCTTTATCCCTGAATTGGTTTGATCATCTGGGACCTGATGGTGCCTGTACTCTAATTACCTGTACCCAGTGATATGCTAAAGCTGGTTGATGCTAACAGGAAGAGCCAGTTGTTAAAGTTTCATGGTGAATATTTAGACCTCAGAAATCAGCAAATGCTCTAAAACAGGACTCGATTTATATTTAATGACTGTCTTGATTTAAGAAAATGATGGAGGACATGTTAGTAATGCAAATTCAAATTAAAAAATATGTTGTACATACTTTTTTTTGAGAGCTGGCTATTAAACATCCTTAAGGTCAGGAATTGTCTTATATTTGTATCTGCAGATGTACAGCTTTTCATAAGATAGGAACTTAATGAGCATATAATAAATGCTTGCTGAATGAACAAATGGAATCAAAGAACTGATTGGATCCAGGAAAGCAGTGAAATTTACAGAATTAAGCACCAATTGCTATACTAATTTATTCTTAAGAATGTGAATCCTAATCTTAGCTTTCACCTTATCTCAATGATTTGTCTGATTTGTATAGAATTTTCTTCATGTAGAAACACTATAAAGTCATATCATATGCCATTATGAACTCCAAATGGGGACATGACCTAGATAGAAAAGATTACATCATAAACAAATTGGAGGAGCAAGGAAGAAACTGACTTTCAGAATTGTGGATAGAAGAGTTCATAATTATACAAAGGATTAAAAAAGAATAAAGAATCACAGAAAATAAAATGATTGTTACCGCATAACATTAAAAAGATTTTGCATTAGGTAAGATTAAAAAAGAAAGTTAACTGAGGAAAAAAAAACACCAACCTAAATTTCTTTAAGACAGGTCTAATTTTCCATGATATGTAGGATGTCCCAAAAGTCTTAGTGTAGTTTTAAGCTTGAATAAGCTTTTGGAATAGCTGTATAAAAAAAAAATGGATTCAAGTTTATAAGAATGAGAGCCATCTCCTAATTAATAAATGATCAAAGAATATCAGTAGGAAATTCTTAAAGGAAGAAATCCACGTTATCTATAGCTAAATAAAAAAAATGTGCCAAATAACTAATAATTATAAAAATGCAAATTATGGTAACTTTGAGGTTCTACCTCACACCCATGCTGGCTAAGTTGACAAAAAAAGAAACTGACAAATGCTATAGAGACTGTAGGGAAAAAGATATGTAAATGCATTATTAATGGAGATGTGAATTGGTATAACTATTATAGAAAAAAAATACCACCTTGGAATTATGCCACAAAAATTATTAAAGTATGCATATCTTTTGATCAAGATCCAGTGATAGACAATAGGCAACCACCCCCAGAGAGAACAAAGAATATAGATAAATAAATTCATGCTAATTGAAACAATTTTAATTAAAAAAATAAAATGTAAAAGATTTAAAAATAGGTAAAAGTATTCAAAAAGGCACAGATGGTGTGTTTTTATTACTGCTTCTAAGTGACTTTTGGGACCGTGAAGAGAAAAGGATGTGGAAAATGAACAGCTGGCTCCATAAATGGTGTAAAAGGATAGGATTTGCAGTCTAGATCATGACTTAAAATTCCAAAAATGAGATGAGCTCTTGGCTAAAGTTGAAGTGTATCTCATGAGGACTAAGAAGAATGTGTCTGGCCTGAGACTTGCCAATCTATTCAAGAGTGTTTTTTAGATGAAATTAGAAGAGGGGTGAAAAAAATACATTTAGATAAAATTATAGAGCTATATATTATAAGGCATATAAGCTAAGAAACCTATAGAAAGGAAAGCAAGAATGATGCTCTTTAATTCACAGGAGAAAATACATAGAAAAAAGAAAGCAACAATATGTATAATCTTGGATATCTATATAAATTAAAGTGTAGGATATTGATATTCAGCAAAGAAGAGAAAAGGAATAAATCCTTCATTGGAGATATTATGTATAATGTTAATGGACACCATAGAGAAAGAACTACTCATGTCCTATCTTTCTTATCTTCTTTGTCAAAGAGAAAAATATTTAGAATTGAAAAAAGTAATAGAGTTAAGAAAATGATGTCAAAAGTGTTTTTGGAAATAGTGAAGAATCTAATGGTTCTAAATTAATTCAAGTCTACTGGCTTGGACAAACCACATCCTAAGATGCTTAAAAAACTTACAAGAATTAACATTAACTGATATTGGTGATGTTTATGACAAATCACATATCATATCTCATTTATATAGTACTTAAAGATTTGTGAGAAGCTTTCCTTACAAGAGCCATAAAAGAGAGAGAGAAATATAGGGAGGCAGTGTGCTGTCCACAAGCAGCATGGGCTGGCTCTAAGCTTCCCTTCCCAAAGCTCATCTCACTAGCCTGCTTACACAATAAGTTAATTCCTCATGTGCTGAAATCAGTTCTTTAATCTGGAAGCAAAAATAGCTAACATTTATATAATACTTACTATGTTCCAGGTGGGCAGGTAGGTGATATAATGGATAAAGTACAGGGCCTGTACTGAAATCTGGCTTTAGTCACATATTAGTTGTGTGATTCTGTGCAAGTCACTTAACCCAGTGTGTCTCAATTTGGAGAAGGAACTGGCGAACCTCCAGTGTCTTTCCTAAAAAAACCCCAAATGAGGTTATGAAGACTCGGATCGACTGAAATAACTGAACAACAATAAATGTACCAGGCACAGAAGTGCTTTGCAACAGGGACAGATTTTGGCCCAATTAACTTCCCCATCACCTTATGCCTAGTCTATTGCAATGGTCTACTGCTTATTGGCTGATTTCCCTGATTCTAGTCACTCCCCACTCCTACTCCTTTCCTCTTCTCACCTTTCAAACTGATTTTCCTAATGAGCAGGTCCACCCATGTCACACCCTTGTCAATAAATTCCTTATGGCCTCCAGCATCAAATATATAATCTCTTTTGACTTCTAAAGTGTTGACTTTTACAAACTGGCCCCTAACCCCTTTCTAGCTTTCTTATGCTTCATGCTCTTTGGTCTAGTGGCTCTGGCCGTCTAGCTGTTTCTCACATGACACTTTATCTCCCAACTTCAGGCATTTTCAGTGGTTAGAATTTTCCATGGAATTTGATTTTTTCCTCATCTTGCCCTAACTTCTTTGACTTCTTTCAAGTCTCAACTAAAATCTCACCTTTTTCACGAAGCTTAATCTTAGTGCTTTTTCTCTTGAGATTATCTTCAATCCATCCTAAATATGCCTTATACTATACATAATTGTATATTATCTCTACCATCAGACTGAATTCCTTAAAGCACTTACACACCAGGTATGTGGTAAGCACTTAAGAAATGCTTGTTGAACTCATTTGACTAGAAATTAGAATCCAAGAATGGGAAATTATACCCAATGAACCATGTTTTTAAGACCAGTAAGGACCATCTCATGGAGTGTGCACAGAAGCTCCCTTGGCAACTTAAGCTTATCTCTAAAAAAGCTTGGGGCTGTGAGATGAAGAAACAAGCTTCTTATTGGCCATTGACAGGTGACTCAATGGACTCTTAAAAAGGCATGACCTCAGCACACCCCTCCCTACATATGTCTGTCTGCTTCCCTCTCCTTCTCCCCCCTTCCCCATCTCTTTTTCCTTCTTTCTCTCTCTCTGTCTCTGTCTTTCTTTCTGTCTCTTCTCTTGCTCTTGTTCTTCCTCTCTTCCTCTTAGCTTTTGAATCAGTTCATTCTTAGGATATATCTCTGGATTGTGACTGAGGACCAGGATAGTGACGGTACCAAATGGCAGCTAAAGCACAACTACTATCTAGGTGATCCTGAACATGAATCTTAGTTTTGGACTGCCTGTTTTATTGTTTCTCTCTTGAATATAGATGACTGATCCTTAGACCTGGACTACCTCTTTCTTAGTGTTTATCTCTTCAAAATAGATGACTTATCCTTAGTCCTGGACTGCCTCTTTTGTAATATTTCTCTCTTGAATATAAGTGATTGGTTCTTAGTCCTGGATTGCCTTTTTTGTAGTGGTTCTCTCTTGAAGACAGGAGACTGATCCTTAATCCTGAGATGGACATTTCCAGCCTTGTTGGTAACCACATGAGTCTGAAAAGTCTGTACATACTGGATCCCTCAGTCCCCACTAAAGGAAACTCATGGATCTATAGCTGCCAGGTTTGGAGAAGGGTACCAATCCCACTCTCTCTGCTTTCAGGAGAGTCTCTCAAGAGTCCTGCTGTGCTTGGCAACTGGGAAGACAGAACTAAGGCAGAGTCACTCGTTTTTAAAGGGCTCTTCTGGTTCAGTGTTCAATGAAAGCATTTTTTCAGTTATCTCAAAGAACCAAACTCTTTCTGCTTTGAGCTGTGTATAGCAATAGCAGTTATCCAGACCCCAAAGCATGGCATTGAGGAGGTCCTGGGTCACTAGGTGGAATTGGCAGAGAAAGCTTGAAGTACTGATAAAATTACTCCCTGAGGCAATGATGAGCTCACCTCCTCTGTGGAGATCTTGGGTAGCCCCACCTTGCTGTGTCCAGTCAGAAGTCCAAGTCATGTCACATCCCTGAGGTTAAATTTCCCCTACAAATCTGCCTATGACCCCTGCCATCTTTTCTGAAAGTTTTTGGGTTAATTCTGTCACGACATCCGACTAGTGGTATCTTTCTCCCTCTCATAGCTAACTAACTTGTTTAGGGTGCTAAATCCCTCTATGGACTTAGCCTGCCCGTCAATGGATTACTCCCACCTCATGGCATATTCCTTCAATGGGTTCTTCCAAGCTCCTTTCTTTGGTAACTCTATTGCTTTCCCAAATCTATTTCATATTTACCATTTCTGGTGTCTATTGTATTTCTTCTTTTTGTCTGTAACCTCTTCTCTTAAATAAACCTACCTTTTACCAAAGAGAATGGACATTGTACTTCATCACCAACATTTGATGCCTGAACCTCTCTATGGAGCTCCTTAATGAAGCACTGAGTTCTTGATCATTGGAAGTGTTCAAACAGTTTATAGGATTTTAAATTGGGAGAGAGCTCAGAGACCATTACTGAACTGACTTTTCCAGGCTCATATAGAGAAAAAATAGAAGAGCCCAGACACCAAAACATAGGGTAAGAGTAGGACTAATTGACCAAAATGGTCCTCTTCTAATTCTAAGAGAATATGATGAATAATGCTTTAAAAGTCATTCTATATTAACACTTTCTAGCTCTGTGACCCTGGGCAAGTCACTTAACCCCAATTGCCTCAGGGGGAAAAAAAGTCATCCTATAACAATAACAGCTTGGATTTTTTTTTATAGAAAACACTTTTTTTTCCATGCTTATATCATGAAATCATAAATTTACAGCTGAAAGGCCTCCATGGTTATCTGTACTACCCTTCCTCACTACAAATGAGAAAATTGTGGACCATTTTTTTGCTTGAGGGTTTTTTAAAAATCTGATTCATAATTTCATCATTCTAGAAATTCCTCTGGCAATACAGATCAACCAACTTCTCTGCAGCTTATATTCTTAGAGAATCTCTTGGGAACACTGACAAGTTAAGTGACTTGCTCAGAGTCATACCTTCAATATGTGTCAGTGAATTCCAGTATTCAGGTCTTTTGGATATTGTAGGACAGCATTGGTGTTTTGGACCAGGGTCGTACAATTTATAAGAAGCAGATCTGAGATTGAAACTCAGGTTCTATGGCTCAAAATCCATTGTCTTTTGCAAGGGATGGAATGGTTAAATTGAAAGTCTGAATCTGAATCCTTGAAGAGTCACTTACTAACTGGGTGACTCTGGGCATGAAATAATAATAACACTTAGCAGACAGTTAATGTGAGGACCAAATGAGTTACCATATGTAAAATGCTTTGCTAACCTCAGTGTACACTAGGTACTCAATTTAAATTTTATTTCATTAAACTGTGATAACATCAGCTCTGTGGAGGAGGTAGACAAGCTATTATCGTTCCTATTTTACATATGTAAAAAATGAGATACAGCTAGGGTAATTGATTTGTTTGGGTTACATAATGAGTTTGTTACATCATACAACTGGGACAAAATCCTAGGTCTGTTGTTTTCTAAACTCGGGGTGCTTTTTATACTGGGAATTTAGCATCTGTGATTCCTAATCTAAGATCATATCATTGCATTAGACAATGTTTGCCTTTATTATTTCATCTATAAATAAAGATATTTGGACCTGCTTTTGCAGGATGTGAGGAGTTACTAATTCTGAATACCATAAGTGCTTGGCAAATACTGAGCAAATGCTTTAAAATAAGGAGGAAATACAGAGAGTAAACCAAATGGTGCTTATGATGAAAATGTTACTTGTTACTTCATTAGCATATCCATTTTTACCCAAATGTTTATGTTTAAAAATGTTGCTGAAGCTCTTTTCTTTGGTGAATTAATCAGTTTGCAGTTGTTGTTCAACAAATAAAATGGGATTAAATAGAATAGAAAGTTGAATAGAAATGGACCCAAAGAGCAAATATTAATGATTTGATGTCCATTTAATTTCCAGTGGAGGGCCCCAGGGATCTATGCTTAACACTGGACTGTTTCACGTTTTTTATAAGTGATGTGGAAGAACACAAAAGGCACCAAGTTCAAAGGGATAGCTAACATTTTTAATGATAGAATTAGGCTCCAAAAAGATCTCAACAGATTAGGTCATCAAACCAAATCTAATAGGATAAAATTAAATAAGGATAAATGCAAAGCCTCATACTTAAAAAAATTAGCTTCATAAATCAAAGATGGATAAAGTTTGGTGAGACAGCAGTTCATCTAAAAAAACATTTGGGTTTTTTAGAGGTTTGCAATCAGAGGTTTGCAATAGTGAGTTCTTGAAATGTAGCTCAATATACAGAATTTTAAGTTTACCAAATGCTTCCCATATATTTTCTTATCTGATCATCACAACAACCATGTGAGGGTGCTATTATTATGCTGTAATACAGAAGTGCAGAAGTGCTGAATTCCCAAAGATATATTGGGGTTCTAGGACTCTTTCTATACAAACCCACCACATGTTGGGGCATGGGGGTTGAACCCAAAAATTTATTGGGGTTCATGTTGCAAGGTATCTCAAAAGAATTTAACCTTAGATCTCTAATTCAAGAGGCAATGATTTTATTATTATGCCATTGAGTGGCAGGCTAAGTTCCCAAAAAGGAGTCAGCCATTGAGATGGCTTAGTCTGATATGCACCTCAATATTGAATTTTATGGTTTAAAGCTGAA
This sequence comes from Myrmecobius fasciatus, assembly GCA_023553655.1. Lineage (NCBI taxonomy): Eukaryota > Metazoa > Chordata > Mammalia > Dasyuromorphia > Myrmecobiidae > Myrmecobius > Myrmecobius fasciatus. The sequence goes on along the minus strand of JAJPUD010002699.1, from coordinate 9,604 downwards.
ATCTGAGGAATAATCTGGTATACATATCACCATTTGTCTAGGAAATCCTGTTATCACTGATCAACAGATTATTATCTGGCAGTCAAGAATGTTTGTAGGACCATAATATAGTATTCCTAAGGCCAGGAGACTTTCTGATCAATGACAAACAGATTATTAGAACAATAGTACTTCTAAGATCAGGGGGCCTCAGAATTACTACTATATTTCTCTTAGAAGCTGCATCTCAATATTAGTTCCCTTGTACTCTGCCCAGACCAGATTATATCATTTCTAGATGTCATAAGTAAGAAAGGACATGTTTATTTTGTTTATATTTGTCTTCTTTTTTTTTCCTGAGGCAATTGGGGTTAAGTGACTTGCCCAGGGTCACACAGCTAGGCAATGTTAAGTGTCTGAGATCAGATTTGAACTCAGGTCCTCCTGACTTCAGGGCTGGTGCTCTATCCACTGCACCACCTAGCTGCCCCTTATTTTGTTTATATTTGTATTGTTGTTTATTTTGTAGAAGAGAAGACTTACCATATATTATAAATATGATATCTATAAAAACATGAAAGACTATCATAGAAAAAAGGAAATTGCAAATTCTCTAGAAGAAAAAACTTCTTAAGAGGTAGTTTTTTCCCAAAAGTGGAATGATCTATCTTGGGACACAGTGGGTACATTTACATTTGACATCCTTAAACATCCTGATTCAGATGTGGTTTCAAGTAGATGACCTTGGAGGTCCTTCCAATGGTGAAACTCTGTGATGCTATACTGGGTGGATGGACAGCTAGCCTATGTTAAACTTTAGATCCCATAAACATTTACTCATATGTTTACCTTGCAGAAGTTAGTTTCTCACTTAGTTTCCTCATCTGTAACAGAAAGAATTTAGAACAGATGGCCTCTGACGCCCATTCTAGATCTGATGAAAATAGTTTAAAACCTCCAAAATAGGTTTTAATCTGGATTCTTGGATCCATAAACATTTTTTCTTACTCCAATTTACCTTAATTTCTAAGTATACAGCTACATTATTGACAAATGTAAAAACAAAACCCCCCAAAACCACGTGTTCATTATGAGCTATTTACCAAGGTGTTTTTATTTCTAATATGTTTATCAAGAAATCATTTCTTACAACATTTGAGTACCACGAAATTTCAGCATTTTGAACATTTGAAATTAATCAGCCTACAAGAGAGGCTGCTGCTGCAACAAAAACAAGATCTCTGAAAATGGAAGAGTTTGAGTACCACTTGTTAGGAATATTGCAGAGGATTTTTCCATTGGGCAGGTAAGGGGGGTGTACGGAAGGATTTATTGCTTGTGATATGATATCAGGTGTTAGAATGGTAAGAGGACTTTCAAGGGAGCATTCTCTACTCCCATCATTTCTGGCCTCCCAAGCAGAACATATTAAAAAGGAAAACAATAACAAAAAAATCATATGACAACATCAATGGATGCAGAAAAAGATTCCTACAAGATATAATAACTATTCCAGTTTAAAAAAAACTAGAAAAGATCTTTTATTAATATTAATAATATCTAATACCAAGAATCAGAATTATAAATACTGAGAATAAACTAGAGACCTTTTCAGTAAAATCAGGAGTAAAGCAAGTATACCCATTTTACCACTATATTTGATATAGTATCAAAAATATTAGGCATATCAGTAAGATGAAAAAAAATTAAGGGAATAAGCATAGGTAAAGAGGAAACAAAATTATCATTTTTCTATAGATGACATGCGGTTTTAATTAGAAAACCCAAGAGGATCAACTAAAAAAATTAATTGGAACAGCTTCAGCAAAGTAACAAAATATAATAGAAATTCATAGAAATTATCAACATTTCTGTCCATTACAGAAAAAAGAAAGAGAAATTTCATTTTGATATCTTCAGAATATGTAAAATATATAAAATACTTGGGAATGTACCTATCAGTACACACACAGGAACTATATGAATACAAGTAAAAGTTTCAGGTTTTCTTTAGAAATGAAGACAAGGTCTCAAAAAAAAATGCCAATTACTCATTGGTAGACTAATTGAATATAATAAAAATGATAATACTATTTAAATGAATTTACTTGTTCAGCGCCATGCCAATAAAACTACTCAAGGAATACCATGAGACATAAAGAATTACTTTATAAAGAGTGGGAAAAAATAAAATTTATATAAAAAAAACAACTGGTCAAAAATCTCAAGGAAAATGTGGGAAGGAGGGGACTAGCACATCTAGCTGCCCAAAGACAAATAGGACCCATATTTATTTTTTAAAATTAAAAAAAAATAATAACAGGGACAGCTACATGATGCTAACTTCAGAGCAATGGCCCTGAAATTAGGAGGACTTAAATTCAAATCAAGCCTCAGACACTTAATACTTACTCTTTGTATGACCCTGGCAAGATACTTGACCCCAATTGTCTCATAATAATAATAATAATATTTATGGCAGTAATTTAAAAAACATTATTTTCATTTCCAAATTCTCTTTTTTTCTTCAATTTCTCTTCCTACCAACACCCATAATAGATATGAAGACATGAAAAACATATTTGCACATTAGCCATTTTACCAAAAAAAAAAAAGAAAAGAAAAGAAAAGAAAAGAAAAAGAAAAAATCAAGAAAAGGAAAAGAAAAAGAATATCTACATTACAATCTGTACTCAGTCCATTAGCTCTCTGGGGATGAATAACATGAGTCCTTTGGAATGGTCATGAATCATTATATTGATCAGAGTTGCTAAATCTTTCACAGTTGATTATTGATATAATATTGCTATTATTACATTATTCTCCTGGTTCTGTTTACTTCATTTTGTATCAGTTCATGTAAGACTTGCAGGTTTTTCTGAAATCATCCCCTTCATCATTTCTTACAGCACAATGATATTCCATTACATTCATATGCCAAACCTTGATCAACCATTCCCCAACTGACAAGCCTCTCCTTGGTTTCCATTCCTTTACCACCACAAAAAAAGGCTTTGTGTTTCAAAGAAACACAGGAAGACTTGTGTAAACTTAAGCAGGTCAACATGAATGAATAGAACCAGGCAAAAAAAAAGTATATGTTAACAATAACATCTTAAAGATAAACAACTTTGACATATTTTAGAACTTTGATCACACAACGAGCAACCATGCTACTTATCTCCTGCCAAAAAGATGATAGTCGTAGAGTGCAAAATGCAACATATGTTTTTGGGATATGATTGACACTAAAACATATTTTGGCTGGCTGTGCAAATTTATTTTAAAAATTATGTTTTTTCTTTTTTCCCCCAATGGCTGTGTGTAGTTGGAAGGGATATTAAATAAATATTTATTAATTGAAAAAAAATGTCTATTTAAAAAGTATGACTTAAATTTTAAGTGAAGGAAAATGAAAGCAATTCCATGAAAAAGGTCAGAGTTTTGTTGGACTAAAAAGCTGTCAGAATTTTTTTTAAGAGTAGGTAACCATTCCAGCAGTTATCTAACTCAGTTGTTCCCTAAAAGGATCTCCCAAGCCTTCACTTTTAAATCTTCAGTTACTTATTGGATATCTCCATATTCTATAGATATCTCAAACTCAACAAGCCCCAAACTGAACTTATCATTTCCCCTATTTCTTCCTAATTTCCTTTCTACTGAGGAGTATCCCACCCTCCTTCTATTGACCCAGAATCACAACTTTGGATTCATCATTAGCTTCTTGTTCTCTCTCATTCCCAATTACATCCAATCCACTGCCAAACCTTATTATTTCTACCTTTGTAACATCTCTTTCATCAGCTGTCTTCTGATATTGCCAAGGTGATTGCCATGATGTAGGTTTTCATCACTTCAAATTTGGACGATTGCCGAAGTCTGCTGCTTGATCTTCATGTTTCAAGTTATTCTCCACAGCCTCATCAACATTAAAAGAGGGATAATGATAGCATCTAACCTTCAAGATAGTTGTGAGGAATGAAGGAGATAATATTTGGAAGACCTTTAACACAGTGACTGGCACTTTGTAGGAGTTTAATTGCTTATTTCTTTCTGTCCTTCCTTTCTAGATCTTCATATACCTTATTCTATGTCTATACCACAATCCAGTGGCACTGACTATCTAACTGTTCCTCCCATAAGAATTGCATAACTTGACTCTGGGCATTTTCAGTGGCTGTCCTCCATACCTTCTTTACCTTCTCTTCCTAGTTTCCCTAAATTTATTCATTTTTCCAACCAAAATCCTACCTTCTACAAGAAACTTTTCCTTGATACCCCTTAATGATAGTGCTTTTCCTCAGATAATCTTTATCATATCCACATGTAGAATATATTGTAAAATTATATATAATATTCTTTATGCAATTAAATATATCATATTTTATATACATGGTGATATGTCATACCTAATAAAGTTTGATTATATATTATACACATATATTATTATAATACATGTATTGATTGTTACATATTTTTTACTACATATTTGTTATATATAATAAAATATCACATTTTTATATATCATACAAAGTTATTTTCATTTTCTCTCTTCCATTAGGCTATAAGTTCATTGAAGGCTGAGGTTGTCTTTTACCATTTTTTTGTATCCTTAGTAGAATGTGTATATTGTAGGCATTTAATAAATGCTTTTTGATTGACTATCACATACCCAATTGTAGCATATACAACTGGACTGGTAATCTATCTTCTGCATGAAAACTTCCAAAGAAGTAGAAGCCACTACCTCCTGAGGCTTTCTTTTCCACTTTAGGATAAGTCTATATGTTGAAAAGATTTTTTAAAAAAAATATAATCAAAATATTCATCTTTGTAACTATGCCCATTGCCCATGGTCTTGGCCTATGGGAACCAAACTGAACAAATCTAATCCTCCTTCCATTTGAATCCCTTCAAGACAGCTATCCTCCACCCCAGTCTTATATTCTCCAGGTTTAAACATTCCCAGTCCTCTCAACTAATTATCATATGCTGGAGACTCAAGGTCTTTCATCAACCTAGTTATCCTTCTCTGAATGCTCTCCAGTTTATTCAAGTCTGAAACAGTAATACCCAGAGCTAAGTGCAGTATTCCAAGTGTGGTCTGGCCAGGATAGAGCACATTGCGTTATCCCATTATTATCTTTGGACATGATACCTCCCTCTTTCTTTTAAAATAATAGCTTTTATTTTCCAAAATACATGCAAAAATAGTTTTTAATATTCACTTTTAAAAAAAACTTTGTATTCCATATTTTTCTCCCTCCCTCGTCCCCTTTCTCCCCTCTCCTAGATAGCAAGTAATCTAATATTAAACAACATTAAAGATGTGTAATTCTTCTAAATACATTTCCATATTTATCATGCTGCATAAAAAATCAGATCAAAAAGGAAAAAAAAATGAGAGAAAAAACAAGCAAGCAAAAACCAGCAAAATGAAAATACTATGTTGTGATCCGTATTCAGTTCCCATAATTCTCTCTCTGTATACAGATGACTCTCTTCATCACAAGCCTATTGGAATTGCCTTGAATCAGCTCACTGTTGAAAAGAGCCAAGTTCATTGCAGTTGATCATCACATAATCTTGTTATTACTGTGTACAATGTTCTCTTAGTTCCCCTTACTTCACTTAGTATCAGTTCACATAAGTCTCTCCAGGCCTTTCTGAAATCATCCTGCCGATCACTGCTTATACAACAATAATATTCCATTACATTCATATACCATAACTTATTCAGCCATTCCCCAACTAATGAGTATCCATTCAATTTCCAATTCCTTGCCACTACAAAAAGAGATGCTACAAACATTTTTGCACATATGGGTCCTTTCCTCTTTTTTAAGATCTTTTGGGAATACAAACTAGTAGAAACACTGCTGAATCAAAAAACCCTTTGGACATAGTTTCAAATTGCTTTCCAGAACTGTTGGATCAGTTCACAATTCCACCAATAACGTATGAGTTTCCAGTTTTCCCACATCAACTCCAGCATTTACATGATACCTCTGTTAAGTCAGCCAAGGTGGCTTCAGTGTTTTTGGCTTCCATATCACACCTCTGATGTTCATACAACTCATAGTCCACTAAACCCATAGACCTATTTTTGACAAATATGATGTAGCAGCCAAAAGACTTCAGGCCACCTTGGGCTCTGAATTTGTACTCTGATTCAGATATTCTGAATTTATCAGATTGTCTTTCTAGTATTGCATTCAGTTTGGGACACCACATTTTGGGACACTGACAATTACCTTTAGCAAATATTTATTAAAAGTATGATATGAGGGGTAGCTAAGTGGCACAGTGGATAGAGCACTAGTTCTGAAGTCAGGAGGACCTGAGTTCAAATCTGGTCTTAGACACTTAACATTCCCTAGCTGTGTGACCCTGGGCAAGTCACTTAATCCCAATTACCTCAGTTAAAAAAAAAATTATACGCAAAGCTTTTTGATATAAAGACAAGGCAACGAAGGGCAAAGGAACTTGGATTACAGCCAAGAATAAGTTACCCAGCTAGAATGAGCATTATCTTCCAGGGAAGAAGATGGTCTTTCAATGATATAGGAGAATTTCACCTATTTCTACTGAAAAGACCAGAACTGAACAAAAAATTTGATCTACAAACACAGAACACAAGAGAAACATAAAAAGGTAACAAGAAAAAATAAGTCTTGAGAACTATATTTATGTTATAGATACTTATAGAATGAGGGTTGATTTTATGAATCGATTATTACATTATGATTATGATATGATTACTGTGATTTTATGATTATTATCATATGATTACTGTGATTTTATGATTATTATTATATGTTTATTGTGATTTTATGAATCTTATGATATGATAAACTGAAAAAGAAATTAGAGGTAGAAAAGGGATAACACTGGAAGAAGAGGAAAAGGAGGTAAAATAAGGGAAATTACATCACATGTAGAGGCAAAGAAAACCTATAATGATTGAGGGGAGAAAAGGGAGGGGAATGAGAATTGGGTTAATCTCCATCTCATCAGATTTTGCTCAGAGGGAATAATAGACGTACTTATAAGGAAACTGGAGGGAAAGGGGGGAAAAAGGGGGTGGGTGGGGCTCTAAAGGGGAAGGATTGTTTGAGGGAAGTGGTTATCAAAAGCAAAATAGTAGGGAGAAGGGAAAGGGGATAAGAAAGAGAAAAGCATAAGCTAGGGTAAATAAGATGACAGGAAATACAGAATTAGTTATTTTAACTGTGAATGTGAATGGAATGAACTCTCCCTTAAAGCAGAAGCAGATAGCAGAGTGGATTAAAAACCAGAATCCAACAATATGTTGTATACAAGAAACACATCTAAAACATAGAGATACATACAGGGTGAAGGTAAAAGGCTGGAGCAGAATCTATTATGCTTCAGGTGAACAAAAAAAAGCAGGGGTAGCAATCCTGATATCAGACCAAGTAAAAGCAAAGATAGACTTCATTAAAAGAGACAAAGAAGGAAATTATATCTTCCTAAAGGGTACCATAGATGATGAAGCAATATCAATACAAAACATATATGCACCAAGTGGTATAGCATGGAAATTCCTAGAGGAAAGGTTCAGAGAGATGCAAGAAGAAATAGACAGCAAAACTATAATAGTGGGGGATCTCAACCTCCCTCTCTCAGAACTTGATAAATCAAACCACAAAATAAATAAGAAAGAAGTTAAGGAGGTAAACAAAATGTTAGAAAAGTTAGGTATGATAGATCTTTGGAGGAAATTAAATGGAGACAGAAAGGAGTTTACTTTTTTCTCAGCAGTCCATGGAACTTATACAAAAATTGACCATGTGCTAGGACACAAAAACCTCAAAATCAAATGCAGGAAGGCAGAAATAATAAATGCATTTTTTTCAGATCATGACGGAATAAAAATCACATGCAATATAAGGCCAGGAGAAAATAGACCAAAAACCAATTGGAAACTAAATAATTTTATCCTAAAGAATGAATGGGTGAAACAGCAAATTACAGACACAATTACTAATTTCATTCAAGAGAATGACAATAATGAGACCACATACCAAAATTTGTGGGATACAGCCAAAGCGGTAATAAGGGGAAATTTTATATCTCTAGATGCTTATTTGCATAAAATAGAAAAAGAGAAAATCAATGAATTGGGCTTGCAACTAAAAAAGCTAGAGAAAGAACAAATTAAAAACCCCCAATCAAATACCAAACTTGAAATCCTAAAAATAAAAGGAGAGATTAGTAAAATTGAAAGTAAAAAAACTATTGAATTAATAAATAAAACTAAAAGTTGGTTTTATGAAAAAACCAACAAAATAGATAAACCTCTAGTTAATTTAATTAGAAAAAGGAAAGAGGAAAATCAAATTGTTAGTCTCAAAAATGAAAAGGGAGAACTTTCCACCAATGAAGAGGAAATTAGAGCAATAATCAGGAGTTACTTTGCCCAACTGTATGCCAATAAATTTGATAACCTAAGTGAAATGGAGGAATATCTACAAAAATATAGATTGCCCAGATTAACAGAAGAGGAAATAAATTACTTAAATAGTCCCATTTCAGAAAAAGAAATAGAACAAGTCATTAATCAACTCCCTAAGAAAAAATCCCCAGGACCAGATGGATTTACATGTGAATTCTACCAAACATTTAAAGAACAGTTAACTCCAATATTATATAAACTATTCGAAAAAATAGGAAATGAAGGACTCCTACCAAACTCTTTTTATGATACAGACATGGTACTGATACCTAAACCAGGTAAAACAAAAACAGAGAAAGAAAATTATAGACCAATCTCCTTAATGAATATTGATGCAAAAATTTTAAATAAAATATTAGCAAAGAGATTACAGAAAATCATTCCTAGAATAATACACCATGACCAAGTAGGATTTATACCAGGAATGCAGGGATGGTTCAATATTAGGAAAACTATTAACATAATTGACTATATTAATAACCAAACTAACAAAAACCATATGATAATCTCAATAGATGCAGAAAAAGCATTTGATAAAATCCAACATCCATTCCTATTAAAAACATTAGAGAGTATAGGAATTAATGGACTTTTCCTTAAAATAGTCGGTAGCATCTATTTAAAACCATCAGCTAGCATCATATGTAATGGTGATAAACTGGAACCATTCCCAATAAGATCAGGGGTGAAACAAGGTTGTCCACTATCACCATTACTGTTCAATATTGTATTAGAAATGCTAGCCTTGGCAATAAGACAAGAAAAAGAGATTAAAGGAATTAGAGTAGGTCATGAGGAAACCAAATTATCACTCTTTGCAGATGATATGATGGTCTACTTAGAGAACCCTAGAGAATCAACTAAAAAACTATTAGAATTAATCCACAACTTTAGCAAAGTTGCAGGATACAAAATAAATCCACATAAATCATCAGCATTTTTATACATCACCAACAAAATGCAACAGCAAGAGATACAAAGAGAAATTCCATTCAAAATAACTATCGATAGTATAAAATATTTGGGAATATATCTGCCAAGGGAAAGTCAGGATCTATATGAGCAAAACTACAAAACACTCTCCACACAAATAAAGTCAGATCTAAACAATTGGAAAAACATCAAGTGCTCTTGGATAGGTCGAGC
>JAJPUD010002698.1:224836-300222 GCA_023553655.1 Myrmecobius fasciatus | reverse complement strand
CCCAGCAGCATTTCTATTGGGCTTATATCCCAAAGAAATCATAAAGGGAGGAAAAGGCCCCACATGTGCAAGAATGTTTGTGGCAGCCCTTTTTGTGGTGGCTAGAAACTGGAAATTGAATAGATGCCCTTCAATTGGAGAATGGCTGAATAAATTATGGTATATGAATGTTATGGAATATTATTGTTCTGTAAGAAATGACCAGCAAGATGATTTCAGAGAGGCCTGGAGAGACTTACATGTGCCCTTCAATTGGAGAATGGCTGAATAAATTATGGTATATGAATATTATGGAATATTATTGTTCTGTAAGAAATGACCAGCAAGATGATTTCAGAGAGGCCTGGAGAGACTTACATGAAGTGATGCTGAGTGAAATGAGCAGAACCAGGAGATCATTATACACGGCAACAACAGTACTACATGACGATCAATTCTGATGGACATGGCTCTCTTCAACAATGAAATGTTTCAAACCACCTCCAATTGTTCACTGAAGAAAGCCATATACACCCAGAGAGAGGGATGTGAAATGTGGACCACAACATAACATTCTCATACTCCTTGATTGATGTTTGCTTACATTGTGTTTCCTTTATCTGATATATCGTTTGTGTAGACAAGATTTTTCTTGCACAACAATGACAAGTTTAGAAATATGTATACATATATTCGATTTGCCAATATTTTAACATAATTAACATGTAGTGGATATCCTGCCATCTAGGGGAGGGGAGGGGAGTTGGGGGAAAATTTGTAACAGAAAGCTATGTAAGGGTTATTGTTGAAGAATTACCCACACATATGTTATGCAAATAAAATTTAAAAAAAATAGAATGGTTTGATATGCATTTGGACTCCATCAGTTCCTCTGGATGTGGATAGCATCAGGAATCTTTTGGAATTGTCTTGAATCATTATGTTGCTGAGAAAAATTCAGCACAATTCAGTACAACATTTCTGTTACTGTTTACACTGTTCTCTTGGTTCTGCTCACTTCTTTGCAACAGTTCTTTATATCTCTTTGTACTTGCTGAATACCTTCAAAGAGGTATACAATTGCTTCTTCTTTTTATCAGGTTAACCTCCGTGGATCAAGTGGGATTTCCCTTATTTTACTGATGTACCTCACTAGAGTATAGAGAGCTAGTTAGTTCAGAATGCCTTTGGTCACTGAACCAGACTGTTTTGAAACCAGGAATATAATTTTCTCCTGATTATAATTTGAGGATCATAAAAAGCACCTAGATGAGATACTAAGTCAGTGATTCCAAATACTATTTGATTTTTGTACTATTACAAAGAATTAGAGAAAAGCACATGGGGGTGTCTAGAGAAAAAAAAATATTTTTAATTTATACCCTCTTCCGAGAGATGGAAGAAACACCAACCAACCAGATTCAGAATTCTAAAAAAAAATATTCTCTGAGGGATGGGAGTGAGGAGCTATTAAGATTACTGATAGCTCTGTAAGGTATCCACTTCTTTCACAGATGGCATAAGGATTACTTCTTTTTGGTTATATTTAGCAATCATACTGTTACTCTCAAAAAGAAAAAAAACCTCCTTTCTATACCTTATAGTTCAAGAATTTGATTTTCAGACCTATTTAATACAATCCTAACCTATCTCCTGAACTCTTGTTTTGTATCTCCAACTGTATTGTCTGTCTTAAGCTGGATGCCCCATAGACATCTTAAACTCCAGCCCAAATTACACTTAGTATTTTTCCCCTAAAACCTTCCCCATTTCCTTTTTATTTTCCAGAGCACAGAGCCAGTTAGTCAACAACTATTTTTTAAGCATCTTCTATGTGCCAGCCCTGTGTTAAGCATTGGAAGCACCAGCATCTTCCTAATCATTCAGGCTCATTTATTTTCTGTTATCACTTCCACCCTACTTCTGAGAAGTGTTGCCAAGTTTTACTGATTTTACCTTTGTATCATCTCTTCTACATACCCTTTTTTCTCCCTCTGAAACTGCTACTACCTCAATACAGTCCTTCATTACTTCTTACCTGGGCTATTGCAATAATCTTTTGGTTTATCTCCTTGCTTCTGATCTCTCCCCATCCTAGTCCATTTTCTGCTCCATTCTCAAAGTGATCTTCCTAATGTGCTGGTCTGACAGTATCACTCTCACTATCCACTAAACTCCAGAGACTTCCTGTTATCTTCAAGATCAAATATGAAACACCCGCTTTTTAAACCCTTTTGTAACCTAACCTCTTCCTTCCTTTCTAAGTCTTTTTATGCCTTATTGTGTTCCACATACTCTATGATTCAGTGACTGGCAATGGCTTGGGATACAGTGGTTGCCATTGGCATTTTTGATAATTGACTAAAGCTCTAAATGCTCCACGGGGACTGCTTCAGTTGCCTTCATAGTTATTGGAACAAATTTATCTCATCTGCCCATTCTGCAGTGGAAAGTGTTTACATATTGGAATAGATATCCTCTTAACTTAACCTACAGATTTGGGGCTTGTCACTTATTCTCAACCTGGTTTAGCTCATCTGCCAAGAGTTTTACCAGGGGATGGCTGATAGGCATATTGTGGCTTCTTGGAGCCACAGGTAAAAACTGAGTAAATAAAGATGACACTAAAGATAGATGAGAAACCCTGAAAAGGGCTCCTATAGACATAGTATCATAGGATTTTCTAGATGCAAGCAACTTAAAGATCATCAAATGTTGTGGTTGAGGAAAGTACAATCCAGACAAATTAACATCTTCATCATTTGAAATACTATATTAATTCCTCAAAATCTAATTAGTAAAATTTTACTATCAAAATTAAATTGAATAAGATTAAATTTTGTTTAGAATTGTATGCTTTTTCTACTTAAATTATTAAACTTTTATTAAAATGTTCAATATGCAAAAGCACTGTTACAGCATGAGATTGAATAAGGCAAAGTCTTCTTGCTTTGGTTGGAGTGAAATAAAATTCTGTCATTAATTTGCTACCTCAGTGAGTGAAAGTTTAGGGGGCAATCAGGATAATATAATATCAATAACAAGTTGAAGGAACTGAGTATGTTTGGTCTGGAGAAGACTTGACTTAGGGGAACCATGATAGCTTCAGATATTTAAATGACAATGGGAGAGAGAAGTAGGGAAATGGGTAGAAATTATAAAGAATTAAATCTAGATTTGACATAAGGCAAAATAAGTTTCCCAATAAAGAAGTGGACTACCTCTGAAAGTAGTAGGTTTCCCTTCATTGATGGTTTACAAAAACAAATGTTTAGTGATCATTTGTATAGGTATGCCTAAGTGAAAGTCAGGTGATCCCACCTTTAGGATACCTTCCAGATCTGAGGTTTTCTTATTCTGTGATGTTTTTACAATATGCTGATTTGTGAGGCCTTTGGTTCACAGTGCTGAGTAGATGTTTTGTGCCTTAGATGAACTTTTGCAGTCAGCCTAAGGTCTACTTAAACATAATACAGTGTGTTTATATTACTGTGGTCCAAGTGTTTTTTCTTAAAATCTGATAGGTAACAGAAGAGTCAAAAAAATAAAATGATTTTCTTTTTGTAATTAGTTTTTACCTTACACCAAACGAAATACCAGGCTAAAAATAGGCCTGAAGAAGGTTGAAAGTCACTTTAATCAACCTGGCAGTTATTTCTGAACAGCTCCTTTCCCTCAATTTTCCTTTGCCTTTCCCCCATGTCCAGCCTTGTTCCACAAAAGCCCATTCTAGTGATGGTGAGGACAGTTTGGTTCCTGATTCTTTGCCTAAAGTAAAAAATGGAAGTGCTTGTTTTATTTAATAAATTTAAAATAAATTTTTTTATTTAAGCTTTAATTTTTCAACATTGCAAAACCTTGTGTTCCAAATTTTCCTCTCCTTCCCTCCCACCCCCTGCCCTATATGGCAAATAATCCAATATATGTTAAGCATGTTAAAATATATGTTAAATCCAATATATGTATACATATTTGTACAATTATCTTGCTGCACAAGAAAAATTGGCTCAAAAAGGAAAAAAAATGAGAAAGAAAACAAAATGCAAGCAAACGATGACAAAAAGAATGAAAATGCTATGTTGTGATCCCCACTCAGTTCCCACAGTTCTGTCTCTGGGGGTAGATGGCTCTCTTCATTACAAGATCATTGGAACTGGCCTCAATCATCTCATAAAATAAAATTTTTAAAAAGAAATGACTACTAGTATGACCAATACCCTCATTTTTGGGGGGTGGAGAAGGGAGTTTCATGCATCTTGTGGTAATATGAATGATCGATCCACTGTTAAGTCTTCCAACTGCTAAAACTTTATTTCCCAAAGCACAATATTAAGAAAATCTAATGCTCTCTTCTATATTATTTCCTATTATGTCATTGTACTTAAATATACATATACATATATACATGTACACACACATATGTATGTATATAAATATATATATATATATATCCTTTATATATATATATATATATATATAAAATAGTATGTTTGCATAAGCACTGCTTACTTTGGGAAGTTGGGTGACTTGGAATGACATGGGGAGGTCAGAAGAAAGATTTTTTTGTTGCTGACCATCACACAAAATCTAGCTTCACATATATAAAAACATTTCAGAGCAGGAAGGCTGTGTTTCAATCTCTTTGTTTTACATATGAGAGGAAATTGATCTATGGTGTAGTGGTGGTTTTTGTCCTTCATTCTCCAAGGGGATCGTGACATTAAGAAGGTGATGGTATTATGTGCAAGTAAAGTAGATTTACATGAGAGAGGGCTGTGCAAAGTCACCTGCCTCAGTTTCCCCTTCAGAATCATTGGGGTTCAGTGGTAAGTTAAAAATGGAAATGATGATGGATGAAATGAGAGGCCTTGGCCTTTTTAAGCAAAGGTCTTCAACAAGTCTAAGTTTGACTGAAGCCTCACAGGTTCAGGTAGCAATTGAGGCAAAGAATCTCCTCCTTTACCTAGCCTCTGAAAAAGGCTAACCAACAAACAAATATATAAGTAAATAAATAAAGCTGGTAGAGGAAGATCCTCAGGGTTTCTGGCCAAAGCAGAAATGACTGCTGTTTACATTCAATTTTAGTCAATCCAAACAATGACCAAATGGGGCTTGGCTTTGGACTTATTTTGGCTTATTAGAATTAGATTGGCTTTGTTTTAAGGCCTTGGTCCTTAAGAAAAAAATCTAGCCAGTAAACAGTAAGATGTCTGGGGAGTATATGTGTAGTGAGTATTAGAATTGAGTCAGAAAGACATGGATTCTAATCCTGCCTTGGGTGCTTGCTATCTCCGTGATCCTAAGTATAGTCACCTAACCTATTTATGCCTCATCTATAAAATCATGGAGTTGAACTTGGTGACTTTCTAGTGCTAAATCTTTGATCCTTTGAGACCCAAAAAGTGTAGATGACTACCCCAAAGTCACAGAGATAGCAATAGTGGCAAGATCTGATAATAAATAATGACCCACTGAAGCAAAAAGAATTTAAATAAATTAAAAGAAATATTTTCCCACTCACCAGGTCCCATTTTATTCTTTATTAATTGGTTGTGTGAGGATAGCAGTCAAATTAATAATGTAGAATAAAGTAGCCCATTTACAATGGTTAGATTACTGAGCTTGTCAGAGTTCAAAGCAAGAATTTCTTCTAAGACATTTTGCCATTTTACATTTAATCTTAGAGCTCTCTGCCTTTTGCCTTCATAGAGACAAATGTAAGAGTTAAGTAAAAGCAAGCCAGCTGTGTGACGGTAGACAAGTCACTTCACCCTGTCTGCTTCAGTTCCTCATCTGTAAAATGATCTGGAGAAGGAAATGGCAAAGTACCAGTAATTTTGCCTAGAAAACTCCATTTGAAGTTATGAAGAACCAGACATGAATGAAAAAGAGCTAACCAACAAACAAAAAAGAAAGCTAGACTTGCTATGATGGTTGGGATACAATAAGTGAGGTATGGAGAATGAAATCTGGAGTCCAAGAGAGCATTCTGATAAAATTCCTTTCACCATTTGGTCACTAACTCTTATTCCATCCAGATTTCTCTCTGAAAAAAAAGTAAAAATATAATTTCTCTTGGAAAATTATGTATTAGATATTATAAATACAAACCATCTTGGAAACTATAAAATCTTATTTTATATTTATATTAAATGTTAAAATTTAAAGTCTGGGGTTGTTGGTTTTAGGATCTATGATACGGTTTAAGAGATGTGGTTAAGAGTATTCCTAGATTAATACCTCCCACATTGCCAGGAATCTGCTCTATTCTTTCACAAATTCAAGTCAATCTAGGACATTTGGGAGTGATGGGGAAGGCAGCCAATTTTGCAGAATAGTTACTGAGCATAATTTATGAAGTTTTGTAGATAATTAATTTGTACCCATTAATTTAAAATTTTAAAAAATATATTTTAATATATTTTAATTTAATTTAAAAATCTATGTATTTTTGAGACAAACATTCCTCACATTTCCAGACTTTTTTGGGGGGGAGAGAATCAATTTTTTTCTTCGTTTTGGTGGCAAAATTAGAGATTAGGAATTAGCACTCCACCTTTTCCTGACTTCTTTTTCTGCTTGTCTACTGAGTAGCACAGTATTTTTTTGATCCATGTCAATCACACATTAATTACAAAGTACTGATTTGGCAAGATTCTGTCATCAGCAATATTTCATAATGATTCTTTTACCAGATTGTCTTTTGAAGAATTAATTTTGTTGCATATCCAATTGCAAGGAAATAAATATCAAAACTTCCTGTTTATGTTGAGCTTTTGGTTAGGGCTGGATCCAGAAGGAATGCTATTTATCTCTTTTTGGGAATAAATATTATTCAAATAGCTTTGGTAGCACATGACTCTCAGGCATATACTAAATATATTATCACTTTCTGGCTTAGAAAGCAGCTTAGAGCCTTTACCATCAATATTGCAAGATGGTTTTATGAATAGAGTGCTGGACCTGAAGCCAGATAGTTCCATGTTCAAATCTTGCCTTAGATACTTAAAAATTATATGACCCTGAGGGTCAATATCTGAAAACTTGAGATTCTTCCTTTGTAAATGATTGTATTGGAATATAAAGCCTTCAAGTTTAAAATTTCTTTCTTTTTTTTTAAGACAGAAACTCACTTGCATTTTATGTGGATATATATTTGTAATTCAGTCACCACTTTTAGAAATCAAATAACATTTAGCCACTGTAGATATGATAAATTCCTTTTTATGAAAAACAGACTTATATGGGAGTACCTTGAAGATCGAACAAATAGAAATGAATATAGATATCATATTGTAATTCTTACAGTGTTGGCTGTGCAGGCATAATTACAATAATAAATTTTATTAGTTTAGATGACTGAGTCATTTGAAAATTAAGTCTAAAGGCATGATAATCCAGAGAGACAGTAGAAAGCCAAAAAATGGATTTTAGAGTCAGAGGGAACTGGGATTGATTCTAGTTTTGCTATGTTAGCTGTTTGACTCTAGGAAAGTGACTTAATATATTTAAATCTCAGTCCTCATCTGTTGCATCTGTAAGAGGCTTATTCCAGGTAGCTTTGAAAATTTTTTTGCTCTTAAATCTAATCCTCTCAGAAGAATTCTTTTGTTTTTTTCCATCTTATGTTCCATCATCTCTCTTCTGTTGTAAAGTATGTGTGCATGAGCTCATTCTTGGATACATTTCATGGCCTGTTCTACAGTCTTAAGACAGAACCCCCATTGACCTCTAGAGCAGTTATCTAGTAAATATGTGTGGTTGGTCTTTAGTGGACCAAGTGAGAGAGAGTACCAATGGATTAGTGCAACTGATCATTATTACTGACAACATAACTCAAAGCATATGTTTTAATGGTAAGAGGCCAGCACTATTCCTTTCATTTTGGAAAGGCAGTACTATTTATTTATTTGCTTTTAGAGAGAAAGGCAAGGGATGTGAATAGCAGTTAAGGAAATGATATTTGAGAATGGAGTTTCAATTTTCTGAATCACAGCTTAAAATCTAAAAATGATAACATTCTGGTATAGAAGCATAATATGATGTAGTAATGACAAGGTTGGTTGTGTTACTGCTAAAACTATTTTATGGTAATAGAATGATACTTATCTTTACCTTTTAGTAAATTATAATGATTACCTTTTGATAATAATTATAGCATTTATGTAACTTCAAAATTTGTAAGGCTCTTTCTAAATGTTGGTTTCTCAACTATAGAACAACTACTTGAAATAGGAAATACAGGAATTATTATCCCATTGTACAGATCAGAAAACTGAAGCTCAGACATGTCAAATGGCTGGCCATAAATAGCCACAATGCATGGAATTGGGAAGATTAATTGACACAGACTCTAGATATGTGACCTTGGGCAAGTCACTTCACCTCTATTTACCCCAGTTTCCTAATCTGTAAAAGAGGAATGATAATAGCACCTGCTTTGCACAGTTGTTGGATCAAATGAAATAATATTTGTAAAGTAGTTAGCATAGTGCCTGACACATAATAGGTACCTTATAAATGCTAGTAATTATTATCATCAGCATCATTATTATCTGTAAAATGGGGATAGAAATAGTACATACCTGTCACTGTTTTTGTGAAGTTCAAATGAGAAAATAATTATGAAGTGCTTAGCATAATACCTGGTACATAATAAACTACATAAATATTATTGATATTGTTGTTATCACAAAGCTAATAGGTGTCAGAGATGGGATTTGAATATGTCTTCCTAATGGCAATTCTAGTCCCATTATATCATGCTGCTTCACCACAGTAGAAAAAGTAAAAAGAACTTTTCTGGTCTAATTAATACCTTTCCTTCACACTGTCTTTCTCCCTAACTCCTCAAAAAGGAATTAGTTAAGTTAGAAATGATGGAAAATCATGAAAAGATGTGAATATTCCATCTTAAAATTTATGATAGAAACAAGCAACCAAAACATGCAGAAATTTTTTAGTGGTAGTAAAGAATTGAAAAATGAGTAGGCACCCATCAATTGGGGAATAAGTTATGATGTATGAAAGTAATGAAATGTTATTGTTCTATGAAAATGATGAGCAAGCTGATTTTAAAAAGTCTGGAAAGATTTATACAAACTGATGCTGAGTGAAACAAGTGGACCCAGGAATACGTTGTACACAGGAACAGTAAGATTGTAGAATTATCAACTGTGACAGACTTGGTTCTTCCCAGAAGTTCAGTGATCCAAGGCAATCCCAATAAACTTTGGATGGAAAATGCCATCTGCACCCAGAGTGAATCATGGAGATGGAATGTAACTCAACACAGGTTATGTTTATTTTTTTTTCTTTTTCTTCTGTTCCCTCCACCCCTTTGTGGTTTTTCCCTTTTGTTCTGATTTTCTCTCCCAACATGATTCATAAGGAAATACATAAAAAAGAATGTGTGCATAACAAATTAATTAATTAAAAAATTTAGAGAAAGAAACAAGCATTTATTAAGCACCTACTATGTGCCAGTGTTAAGCACTTTATAGATATATCTCATTTGATCTTTACGAAACTGAAGCAGAGTTTAAGTTTCCATGGTCCTACGTTTAATGTATGAGATCAGGTTTGAAATCAGGTTTTCCTAATTCCAGATCTAGTACTTTCTCTGTTCTGCTACTCAACTGATTCAAAGAAGGCTAATTATTATCTTTCATGCTGGCTATGGGTAGAGACAATTTAAGAAAGTTCAGAGAAGGAACACATTAAAAAGATAAGTACTGAAGAATTATATTGGGCAGCAACATGTCTTGTCAATAGAGTGTTAGGCTTGGAGTCATTTAACAGTGATTGACTTTCCCTTTCCCTCTGTCCAAAACAAACACAAGAAAGATGAGAACTCCCAGGACAGAATATTTATACATACATTGCCAAACAAGGTATCTATATCTGATATCTTTGTATAGTGTTTTTGCTTTGTCACAAGAGAATGTTTAACCTAGGGACGGGGTGGGGAGGAATGGGATATAAAGACAAAAAATATCATTATAAGTATTTTATTAAGATGTGCCAAATATGGAAGCAAGGGAGAAATTCAAAAGCATGGTTCATACCATAACAATAATATTGATGGATTAAAGCTTAGAATGGTAAGAGGATGGTAAAAAATATTAAGAATAAGAAAGAGCTGGAGTGGTGGGATCTTTTTTGTTTTGTTTTTTAAGCTGTATTTAGGACCAGGAGCAGGATCTAAGAATGGAAAAGGCCCTCCCTCTTTCTCTTTCTCTCCCCCCCTTGGGAAAATGAGATTATGATAGTGGGTAACAGAAAAGACTAAATAGGTGAACTGTTATTTGCTATCATTAATTTTAATACTAATTTAATATTAATTAATTTTAATTGGTTTTCCAATTCTCATGATTCAGCTGTGCATATTTTAATTTTCACATGTTAATAAGCATACTTAAGGACAATTATAGTATTTCCCTTAAAATTGAAAATCAAAATTGCATGGGACTACCATTCTGCATGCATTTGTTAGTAAATATGCTCTTTGTGAAAAACATGGAGGCAACAAAGAGGTGCATTGGATAGAGTGTTAGGCCTGGAGTCAGGACCTGGGTCCAAATTCAATCTCAGACATTTATTAACTGTGATCCTACATAAGTCATGCTTCCTGCCTCAGATTCCTCATCTGTAAATGAAGATAACAATAACACCTTTTTTTCAGCGTTAATGTGAGGCTTAAATGTAGCATAGTATCTGGCACATAATAGTAAGCACTATATAAATACTGACTATCGTGCTCTTGTTATCACTACATATTGTAATTCTGATTATTCACTTTGAACTGGAATACATTTGAAAGGAAATACTCCTTTATTATGTGTTAATGATTCATATCTATTAGGAAAATGAGCATGAAGTAATAGAAGCTCACATTCTAACCTTTTGTTTTTCTCCTAGATGTTTTAAGTAATCCTGGTTGAAGTTCCCTATTTAATTTATATAAATGGCTTTTTTGGAATAGTTCTTGTAAATTAGGGAGGTGAGAAATGCTGTTGATGTTTAAACCTGAAAACAAACAAAACTTATTACTGCCAAAGTGAAGAAAAACTTTCTTTGAATATTGCTTAGAATTTTAACGCAGAACTTTTAAAATCTTGTTAATTTGAGTTGGAAATCAAAGTTTTAAATTTTATTTTTTAATAATCCTCATTTTACTTTCTATCATTATGTAATTGGTATAACTTTTGGGTCTGAAAAACAGAAAGAAACATGAAATGTGGCCAAAACCAAACTGCCTGATTTCATGTAGAAAGTGTGGCAAACCAAAGTCTTTCAAAAGTTTTATATCCTAACTCATAAAACACTTCCATCTAGTTTTTATGAATTTAGGGGTGGGGAAAAATGTAAGACTAAGTTCTTTTTCTGTTAATATTTGTTTTTTATTGTATGAAACTGTAAGAAAGAGCCAAGTTTAAAAAGAGGCACTGCTTTAGGTATGTAAATGAAGAACATTGTGTTAATGTTCAATAGTTTTCAGGAATGAATTTTTCAGATTTTATAAAATTTTCCTCATCTCAAGCTTGTCTATGATCTACATTTCCCAGTTTTAAAAAAATCAATTATAAGTCTTTAAAATTGCTATACTTAAACTTCTTTTTGCTTGTTTATATTTTGGACCTGGGTCTCTCTGTTTCTCACAAGCTGCGAATGTGATGGCCCCTTAGAAGCCCAATTAAAACACTGATAAAATACTGATTTGGACAGAAGCTTTAACTTGCACTGTTACTCTGACCTGGGTTAGTTCAACTTTCTATAGGTAGCCAGGTTGCATAGTGGAGAGAGTACTGGCCCTGGAGTCAGGAAATCCTGAGTTTGTATTTACTAGACAAGTGACCCTGGGCAAGTCACTTAATCACTATCTGCCTCCGTTTACTCAATTATATAATGGGCATAATAATAGTATCTGTCTCCCAGAGTAGTTGTGAGCATCAAATGAGATACTGTAAAAAGTCCTAGTATCTGCCTGACACGTAGTAATGCTTAATAAATGCTTATTCTTTCCTATGCTCTGTTCTCCTCTCCTCTCCTCACCCCCGCCCCCTCCCCGCACCAGTCAGCCTGATGGCATTTCATTCTCAGAGGAATCATCATATTTTTGCAGGATTTATCCTTCCTGCAATTCAGAAAACCCAAATTGAACCAATCAATCCCCACAGCAGGGGTGGGTGCTATGCATCACTTTGCCTAACTAGATTATTTTTTTCACACCACATTGAAACCCATTCTATAATAAAGTACTGTTCTTTGTGTCTCCTCTGTCTAACATAACATCCAGCTAGTAACTCCCTCCACTAAGGAAAATTAACCTACCCTCCTGCCAAAAGACAAAGGCTTTGAAAATTATTATTCCTGACGTGCAATTCAGTTTCATCTTTGTCCTTTATGTCCAGAATGCTCTTTTCCTTCTCTTACCCAAATCACCTAAGAAGGGCCAGAACTCCTAAGGGTGCCACAGTGACAGTGGATGCCAGTGCCCAGAAATGCTTAGGTTACGTGAGTAAACCATATAACAGTGCTACAGGTCTCTGAGGGAGCCTTCCTCCCATTGTCCCAAGCTGTCTTGTTCAGTAATATTAAATAGAAATGTATCTGTGCGTTCTTTTATAAAAGTTCTATTTCCACATCTCACTGTTGAAGTCAAGTAATCTTAGATTCACCAGGAAGCTTTGAAGATGTCTTTGAATCTACTATCTGAGAACAGTGTCATCATTAGAATGTTGGTCTCCGAGTGAGTTATAGTTTATCTGTGGCAATTTATGAAAGGTAGACAAGAATGGGTAAAAAAAAAAAGGTATTTCTTTTTTAAAAATTTTTCTCAATACTATTTTATTGTTCTAAATAGATGTAAACATAGTTTTCAACATTCATTTTGTAAGATGTTGTTTTCCAATTTTTTCTCCCTCCTTGGTTCTTACTCCTTCTTCCCCAAAACAGCAAGCAATCTGATAAAGGTTATACATATATAATCCTTTTAAGTATATTTCCATATAGGTCATTTGAGAAAGAAAAGCCAGAACAAAAGGGAAAAAACACAAGAAAGAAAAACAAAAAAAGGTGGAAATACTATGCTTTAATGCTATGATTCAATGATCATAGTTCTTTCTCTGGATGTAGATGATATTTTCCATCTCAAGACTATTAGAATTATCTTGGCTGAGAAGAACTAAATCTATCACAGTGGATCATCACATAATCCTGCTGTTACTGTGTACAATGTTCTGGTTCTGCTCACTTCTCTCAGCATCAGTTTATATAAGTTAAAGAAAGTATTTCAACTGATACTAGCAGTAAGGACTTTGCAATCAGTAAATAAGCATCTATTAGGTGTTCACTTTGAACTGAGAAACAAGGGGGAGAGGTTAGGAGGGAGAGGTGAAGAAATCCTTGCCTTTACTGAGCTTATATTTTGTTAGGTAAGAATCTGAATATAGGATTCCAAGATCCTTTCATCCTAAGATTGATGTCAGTAGCAGTGGATAGGAATGTCTAAGATACTTGTGCATCATTCTGGAAAATGTAGTTCAAAGTAACTAATTTATTTGAGTTTTGTTAATGGCTTAGCAGTCAAAAGAAACATTGGGCACTCATTAAGATGTAACTCTCATTTAATTGCCAGCTGTGGGAATGGAGATTTTTAAAATAACTTTTTATTTTTCCAAATACATGCAAAGATAGTTTTCAACATTCATCTTTGCAAAATCTCATGTGCCAAATTTTTCTCTCTCCCTCTCTCCTACTCCCCTCCCCTCAACAGTTTTTTTAAAGAAATAACCTACTTTTTTAATGTGTTGATAGTTATTTCAATAGCTAGCCTCCATTCTAAGGGGAAAAAGTGTGGTTTCAGTGAGGTTTTGGAAAAGGAATTTTTTTTCAAGCATATCCCATTTTGAGAGTTGAAAAATGGGATTTTCATTTTCATAGTACAGCTTTATATCAGACCTTTTGAGTAAAAATTTCAGAAGTGATTTCCAGTTAAAAGGCCATTTTGTAAGTGAATTTTAGCAGCAAAGATATTGGCTTGAAAGTTGCAAAGATGGAGTAAAATAAAACTATGTGCTTATCCAGACATAAAGTCTGACTTGTTCACTAAGCCAGTAATGCTAAGTCCATTTACCCTACCTAACTTGTTTTCAGATCTGTGGGATGTCTGCTTTTTGCTTTTAAGCAAAACACAGATTCACCAGATGAATTGGAAATATTTTCTGTTTTCTTCATCAAACAGTTCAGATGTTGCCAAGGAGGTCTGCCCTTTCAAAGCACTCTCTCCCTGCCCCCTACTTGCTTCTGTACTTTGGCCTCCTGTACTCCATCTGTAAAGATTGCTGTATTAGCTTGAGTAAAGTAAATTTTAAAAAAGCAAATAGCTGAATGGCATAATTCATCTGAGTGACATTGAGAAAATCACTCTTCTACTAAAGAAAATGTTTAAGTTTAATTTGGAAGGGGCATTCTTCTTACGTAGTCTATAGTTTTTGACCTCCCTGCACATCCTTCTTTCTTCTTAGCAGAGCTTTCTGTAATTAACAGTGTTGGAACCCAGGCAAATTTTACAAAACAACAAAGCAAATGAAGTTGAATGGATAGAGAAATAGGGACACCTTTGGGCCACCACCCTGTGAAAATGCTTCCCACACTCTTCAGCTTTCCATGCCTTGCTTCCCTCATTTGTCATTCCTCATCTCCTATAAAGTGATGATTTGGTAGTATATATTACTGTACTTCATTTTCTATAAAAGTTATATCACCAAAAGGAAATCATTCAGCAATTTTGGGGGACTAGAATAATACACATATGTATACATATATTTTTATCCATATAGTCTGAACTTGACAAATACCAAATAAAATGGGTATTTTCATTAACATAGAATAGAAATAGAGTATTACACATGAAACTGTTGCTCTCCTTATACTGTTTGTTTTTCTTTTTTAAATATATGATCAATTCATTTTGTAGCTTGCAAAGTTATTTTGCTTGTTGTCTTTGATTCTGGCCTTCCATTTATTTTCTTCTGTGCATTGTTTCAACAGCTGACTTAAGGACCCAGACATTTTTTTTCTTTTTTTACTCTACTCCTGTTTTTCCCCTTACCATTCTAACTTGAAAAAAGAACAGAAAAGCAAAGCACATCCTTGCAACATCTGTGTGTAGTGAGGCAAAATAAATTTTCACATTAACTGTATATTTTATTTTGTATCTTTAATCCCTCAACTTTTTTTTTCACAGTGAAACATCAAATACAGCCTTATATCAGACATTTTGAGAGTATTTCAGAAGTAGTTTCTATTTTTAAAAAGGCCATTTTGCAAGTATGTTTCAACTGCAAAGGTTCTCTTTCTATTATTCATTAAAGTCCTTTGGAAATGATGGTTAATCAGTGCATTGATCAGAGTTCTCAAGTCTTTCAAAGTTATTTTTTTTTCCTCCAAATTGTTCTCCTGGTTCATCAATCTATATTAGTTCATACATTTTTTTTCAGGTTTCCTTTTTGTACTTTTCCATGGCATAATAGTATTCCATTGCATTCATATGGTATAATTTGTTCAACTATTTCCCAACTGGTGAATCCTTAGTTTCCAGGTCTTTATCAGTAAAAACAAAACAACAGTAATATAACATCTAATGGTCTTGTTGAAAGAATCAAATCAAATGTATAGGACAGCATTTTGAAAATCATAAAATCTATACAAATGCGAGGTATCAATAATGATGATAAAGTTGACTCAGTGATAATTTTTAAGTATTTCTAAAAGCATATATTTTCATGTTGTGTGTGTATATGAATTTTCTTCCATGTAATATTATAAAGCTCTGACTTCTCAAGGTTAATTAATACTTATCCTAAGATTAGCTAGGTATTATAGTACCAGATCTGGAGTTAGGAACTCATCTTCCTGAATTCAGATTTGGCCTCAGACATTTACTAACTCTTTGATCTTGGACAAGTCACTTAACCTTATTTGCTTCAGTTTTCTCATCTATAAAATGATCTAGAGAAAGAAATAGCTAACCAATTTAGTGTCTTTGTCAAGAAAACCCCAAATGGAATCGTGAATAGTTGGACACAACTGAAAAGACTCAGCAATAACAAGAGTACTTATGCTATGAATTTTCTTAATAAAATGAAACATGGAGGGAGTAATTTGCTTTTGACTTTTAATTTTGAAATATTCAAAGAAAACTTGTTATTTTGGAGGTTGGGGGGGGAGAAGGTCTAGGCTTGTGAATTCTCCTGGTATGGAAATTCCTTTCACCATTGCAGATCGCAATAAATCTGGAACTGATAATATAAAAAGACTTCCTGGGTCACTCAAAGGATAAATAAACTATTCATGGTTACATACTAGCATGTGACAAAGGGAAGATCTGAGCATAGGTATTTTTGACACAAAGAGCAGCCTTCTATCAGTGATAACGTGAAGCCTCTCAAATTGCCTTTAAGACTTCCAAGTACAATTTCAGCCTTGAGTTTTCTATTCTTCATTGAATTTCACCTTGTTTTGTTTATATGGATAGCAAATCTGTTGTCAGCAATTAAGCATTTATTAAGTGCTTACTATATACCAGGCACTGTTCTAAGTTCTAAGGGTACAAAATGAGACAAAGAAGTTTCTTCCCTCAAGGGAATGTAATGGAGAAGACAATAATATATTCATATGTGTGTGTATATATGTATATATACACGTATATATACATATACATACCTATATCTGTATATATAAATCTACATCTCTATATACACCTAAGAATCTAAATGTATATGTATACACATATACACAAATAAGCTGTGTAAAAGATAAAAATTAAATATTTAAGAAGATTCTAGAAATAAGGTTGGGAAAAGGCTTCCTCTAGAAGATATGATTTTAGTTACAATCTGATTTTTGCTTAAAAGAGATGGGTTTCTTTTTTAATTTTTTTTATTAAAGCTTTTTATTTGCAAAACATATGCGTGGGTAATTTTTCAACATTAACTCTTACAAAGCTTTCTGTTACAAATTTTTCCCTTCTCCCCACCCTTTCCCCTAGATGGCAGGAAGTCTAATATGTGTTAATTATGTTAAAATACTTGACAAATCAAATATGTATATACATATTTATACAGTTATCTTGCTGTACAAGAAAAATCAGATCTATAAGAAAAAAATCTGAGAAGGGAAACACAATGCAAGCAAACATCAATAGAGAGCATGAAAATATTATGTTGTGGTCCACATTTCACATCCCTCTCTCTGGGTGTACATGGCTTTCTTCACTGAACAATTGGAAATGGTTTGAAACATTTCATTGTCGAAGAGAGTCATGTCAACTAGAATTGATCATCATATAGTATTGTTGTTGCCGCGTATAATGATCTCCTGGTTCTGGTCATTTCACTCAGCATCAGTCCATGCAAGTCTCTCCAGGCCTCTCTGAAATCATCCTGCTGGTCATTTCTTACAGAGCAATAATATTCCATGACATTCATATACCATAATTTATTCAGCCACTCTCCAATTGATGGGCATCCTTTCAGTTTCCATTTTCTAGCCACTACAAAAAGGGCTGCCACAAACGTTCTTGCACATGTGGGGCCCTTTCCCTCCTCTAAGATCTCTTTGGGATATAGGCCCAATAGAAACACTGCTGGGTCAAAGGGTATGCACAGTTTGATAACTCTTTGAGCATAGCTCCAAATTGCTCTCCAGAATGGTTGGATCCATTCACAGTTCCACCAACAATGTATCAGTGTCCCAGCCTTCCCACATCCCCTCCAACATTCATCATTATCTTTTCCTGTCATTTTAGCTGATCTGAGAGGTGTGTAATGGTATCTCAGAGTTATCTTAATTTGCATTTCTCTGATCAATAGTGATTTGGAGCAACTTTTCATATGACTAGAAATAGTTTTAATTTCATCATCTGAAAATTGTTCATATCCTTTGACCGTTTATTGATTGGAGAGTGGCTTGGATTCTTTTAAATTTGAGACAATTCTCTATATATTTTAGAAATGAGGCCTTTATCAGAACCCTTAAATGTAAAGACGATTTCCCAATTTATTGCTTCCCTCCTAATCTTATCTGCATTAGTTTGTTTGTACAAAAACTTTTTAACTTAATATAGATGGGTTACTTAAAATCATTTTTTCTTCAGTAGTAGTTCATTTTTTCAAATAAACATAAAGATAATTTCCAACATTCATTTTTGTAAAATTTTGTGTTCCAAAATTTTCTCCTTCCCTTCCTTATTTTCCCTGTCTCCAAAACAGAAAACAATGTGACATAGGTTAAATATGTACAATCATTAAAAACAATTAAAACAATTTTTTTTTTGAGTTTTAAGAAAACTGTGGGTCATGATTCCCTCTCCATAACCCCCATGGGGTCTTGTAACTGAATGTAGGAATTATGAAGTTATGAATTATTATCAGTAAATGTTTAATTTGTATATTTTAATATACCTAAATACCCAAGATCACAAATATTTCTGGGGCAAAAGGGATTACAAATAGAAAAAAATTTTAAAGTTGTGCTTTAAAGAAAGAATGCATGGTTCAAATTATAAAATTGCTTTTCTTTTCTCTAATGAGAAAATTTCTTCTCTGACATTAAAATAGGGTTAAGGCATACATGTTCATGTCTCTGTGTAGGCCCTGAATTTTCAATGAATAGAGCTTTAAGAAGAGAAGAAAAAAAATTTTTTTTAAAAAGACACCCAATTTTTGAAGGGTGTCAGGCTAGTTAGTTTCTAATTAAATTGTATAATAGGGCCACTTTGAATTAACAAGAATTAAGCAGTTGTTTTCCCTGGGCATAACTTTCTTCCATGCTTCTATCTGAGTAATGCTTTATTCCCAGCCACCCAAGGAGATATCTCCTTTCCCCTGCTTTATGGTTGGTTTTCTGTTTTAATTATCTGGCCTGCTGTAAAATGCAGCTTTATTCACCAGACATTCAATGAAAGCTCTATAATGTTAACATTTGAGGTTGAAACCGCTTCTTAGTAATTAACTCTTGATAGTGAAAACCTCTTTGGAAGGAAAAACTTGAAAGTGGTTTATTTATTTGAAATTGAATCAACTTAGACTATCCTCAAAGGAAACTGCATATATAAAATTAAATCAATAAATAGAAATAGTTATAGAATAAAAGAATGTGTTGTAAAATAGTGCTATCAGACTAAAATAGAAACAGATACCTGATAGCACATAATGCCTTAGAAAATCATAAGTTAATGTTATCTAGTTTGTATTTTTATTTATTTTGTCTAACATTTCCCAATTATATCTTGATTTGTATATCTGTAGTGTAGGACAAAGAGCTTTCTGGAAAGAATGTCATGTGACTATTTTTAAAATTTCTTTTCTGAAAACTTACAGAAAGGAAATATCATCTGAAAAGACTAGGCTTTGGGAGACTGAACTGTGTTAATTTATTTTTTAAAAAATTCTCTGAATCAAGACAACCCTGAGGTACCACTTCACACCTGTCAGATTGGCTAAAATGACAGGAAAAGTTAATGATGAATGTTGGAGGGGTTGTGGGAGGGCTGGGACACTGATGCATTGTTGGTGGAGCTGTGAACGGATACAGCCATTCTGGAGAACAATTTGGAGCTATGCTCAAAAAGTTATCAAACTGTGCATACCCTTTGACCCAGCAGCATTTCTATTGGGCTTATATCCCAAAGAAATCATAAAGGAAGGAAAAGGCCCCACATGTGCAAGAATGTTTGTGGCAGCCCTTTTTGTAGTGGCTAGAAACTGGAAATTGAATAGATGCCCCTCAATTGGAGAATGGCTGAATAAATTATGGTATATGAATATTATGGAATATTATTGTTCTGTAAGAAATGACCAGCAAGATGATTTCAGAGAGGCCTGGAGAGACTTACATGAACTGATGCTGAGTGAAATGAGCAGAACCAGGAGATCATTATACACGGCAACAACAATACTATATGACGATTAATTCTGATGGACATGGCTCTCTTCAACAATGAAATGTTTCAAACCACCTCCACTGAAGAAAGCCGTATACACCCAGAGAGAGGGATGTGAAATGTGGACCACAACATAACATTCTCATACTCCTTGATTGATGTTTGCTTACATTGTGTTTCCTTATCTGATATATCTTTTGTGTAGACAAGATTTTTCTTGCACAACAAAGATAAGTTTGGAAATATGTATACATATATTCGATTTGCCAATATTTTAACATAATTAACATGTAGTGGATATCCTGCCATCTAGGGGAGGGGTGGGGAGTTGGGGGGAAAAATTTGTAACAGAAAGCTATGTAAGGGTTATTGTTGAAGAAAAAAAAAATTCTCTGAGTGAAGCAAATGTTCTCCTAAGCAATTTCATCCTTTCTTCCACATACCTGTATAGGTTCTCATTTGAAAAATTGAGGAATTACATATCATTCCTATTCAAGACTGGAAGCAGAGTTTTTGCATAGGTTTGAGTTCTCCCTCATGTTGTCTGTGTTGGTGAATTTATTAGTAAATGGCATTATATATGGATTAGAATATAATGGTCCATGCTTTCAATTTCATTCAGCAATTCAATTAATAAAATAAGGTGCTTACTATGTATGAGGCACAATGTTGAGATTTGGGGATGCAGAGACAAAAACAATACAGCCCTTGCCCCTCAGGATCTTACATATCAACCTGAGGATTGACACAGGTAAAAATACAAATATGTATAATACAAAGTAGAAAGTGAAAGGGTCAAAGGAGAGATCTACAAAAAAACACTTATTTGAAGATTGGGATATAACTAAATTAGGATTAATTAGTGGTATCAGTGACAATTTCATGGAAAAGGGTAGCTGAGCTATAGAAAAATTATTTTATTGGACAAATAGAATGCAAATTACCAGACTAGGGAATTTTCTTTACCAAAAAAAAAGATTCAAAAGCAGTGATTCTCAAAGTATAGTCTGGGAATCCTACAAAGTCCTTTTAGAGTGTCCATGAAGTGAAAAGTATTTGCATAAGAAGCTTTCTACCTTCCCTCCCACCAATACAGAGGATTTAGCAATAACCCACATAACCAGAAGGTCTTTGGGAGATCTTCAGTTTTAGGGAATATAAAGCAGTCCTTCATCCAAAAAGTTTGAGGACCCTTGTTCTACAGTTGCATCAATGAAAGTAAAAATGTTAGATGAAAGGGTATAGTGGGGAATAAGGAATGAATTCAGTTTGAGAGACTTTGAGGTTTTGATGCCTAAATTAGAGTACTATTTCATTTGTATTTCGGGTGAAGTCTTACTAATTCTGTCTAGTTGGAAGGAAAGTAGAAAAGAGAAGATGACCAAATAAATTAGTGTAAATCCTAATTTTAAATTGATTTTAAAAACAATTTCATTTTTATTATCTTTTGCTATATGTTTTTACAGGTAGGTCTGAGTAGAGTTCCTTGTTTCATGTATAACTTGGCTCATGAATCAGCAACCCTCTCTGTGCACATAGACAATAAAATTGTTTGCTCTTTTAAGCAAAAGTGATTAGTTTAGATTATTTCTAATTTCCTTTCTAGTTTCAAAATTTCACAGTTCTGTGAATCTAAATAAGGCAAATATGTCTCTTACTATATTATTCTGTTTGCTCAGAAAGTGTTATTTATATTTGATGCGTAAGTAAACATCAGTTCAGAATTACCAAAGGAGTAAAATTCTAATAGTTTCCACAAGAAGTCCCACTTGAATGTCTTTCATGGTACAGAGGGAATCCTAGATTCTCAAGAATTATGCCATTGAGGGTAAACTCTGGCAGGCCCTACCAAGTCCTTCCACAGCTTTGGAACAAATGTGGCAATAGATTACCTCTTTCTTTGTTCTTTCTTCTCCAGAGAGAAGTTCAGGTTCATTCAGAGGCTCATTCATCTTTAAAAGTTTATTCCGTTGTTCTGGAAAAAAAAAGGTACAATTCATGTAGTATTGGTGGAATTCTAAAATAATTTTGGAAAGCAAATTGAAGCTGGGCCCTAAAAGCTAATAAATTATGCATATTCTTTGACTCTTTAATACTACTATTAGGGCTAAATCCCAAGAAGATCAAAGAAAGCTGAAAAGTACCTATTTGTACAAAAATATAGTAGTTCTTTTCTTAATGGCAAAATAATAAAAAAAAAAACCTGAAGGAATATCTACCAAATGGAGAATGGCCAAACAAATTGTCGTATATAAATGTGATGAAATATTATTTTGCTATAAAAATTATGAAGGGGATGGTTTCAGAAGAACCTGGGAAGATTGTAGATATAGGGCAACTAGATGGCACAATGGATAGAGTACTAACACTGGATTCAGGAGGACCTAAGTTCAAATCCAACCTCAGGCAATTAATATTTCCTGTTTATGTAATCCTGGGCAAGATATTTAACCCCAATTACGTCACCAAAATGTGTATGTGTGTATGTGTGTATAGATAGATAGATAGATAGATAGATAGATAGATAGATAGATAGATACAGATATATAGTAAAGATATTCAACTTTGAAAGACTTAAGAATTGTGGTTAAAACACCACCATTCCAAAGGACTCAAGATGAAACAGGCTATCCATCTCCAGATAGAGAAGTAATGAACTCAATACAAATTGAAATATATTTCTTTTTTCTTGACTTGTTTTTGAACATGGCTAATGCAGAAATTTGTTGTGGGTGACTATATATATTTGTAATTAGTTTCATTTTCCTTGGATTTTTATTGGCTAGGGGAGAGAATTTGGAGCTTAAAAAAAGAACAAAAAATTCTCAGCTGCTCATGACAAATATGGGAATATGTTTAAAAGAATTGCACATATTTAACCTATATCAGATTGCTTGCTGTCTTGGAGAGAGGAGAGGAAGGGAAAAGGAGAAAAAAGTTGGTACGCAAGATCTTGCCCCCCCCCAAAAAAGTTTTTAAAAGAAAAAAAAGTCTCTGCTTAAAAAGGGAAAATTTGGCCCCTCAGGATTTTTTTAAGGGGGAGAGGAGGTGGCGTGGGGGACTTAGTAACTTATACTTACTCTCAACCAATTCAACAATAGGTTGTTATTTATATTAGTGGAGGGAGTACTCATACCAATTAAATTACAGAATTTTAAAACAAAAAAGTACTAAATTAGTGAAATCAAAATGGATTTGGTTTTTGTTATGGATTTTTTTTTGTTTTTTGTTTTTATGAGCTGGAAGGGACTTTAAAGAGTCACTCCAACCTTTTAATTTTACTTATGAGTGAATTGGGTCTCAGAGTGGTTGAGTAATTCATCCAAGTTTTCTTGAGTCTTTAGAGTCCAATTCTATCACTTTACTTATCTTACTTATAAGACCACTTTCATCTCCATAGGAAGGAGAGTAGAACCTATTCTCCTTGCATGTCTGTCAGAGAGGACAATAAGTAATTGTCTAGTGGTAGTGACCTATCTTCTTTGTATCAGCTGTTGTGTGTAATTAATGGTCAGTGCTAGCACATGTAGCACCCCATTCCTACAAATTCTCCTTCCTGCCTTTCTTTTCAAGGACTTGCTTGTAGTAATGGCCAATACACATATTTTCTGTCTCCTTTCTAAGTTCAGTATTTTCCCAGAGTAATAAATTGCTATTCAACTTTTCTTCTTATGGTCTTCCAAGCCAGGGAAGACTTTAATTTAATAATCATATTTTGGGGGAGTTTTTCCTTACATTTAAAAGCAAGATTCCCTTGAACTTTTGTCTTCCTTGTCACAGACATATTTTAGGTCTTTTTCCTCAGGTTATTTTGACTCAAGGTTCTGAATGTTTGGAAAGTGTTTGTGACTCTTTCTGGGCCAATATGGCATCTCTATCTGAACTCTAGCTGATGTAAGGGTTATGTCAGTGTCTGAATCAGGACAACCCAAATAACCCTGTGAACAACTACTTAAACTATGTAGTCTGAGTAATCTTTCATCTACCACATCAAAGAATGCGTGCCCTACTCCACCAATTCTTTAACTATAAAAACCCAGCAAACCATTTCAATTTCAGTTTTTAGCTTCTCTTTCCTTATCTGTTAAAGAATATAATACTTGATGATTTATCTCAAAGTTGTCATGAGAAAATTGTTTTATAAGTCTTCAAATGCTATATAAATCTTGAGTTTTTTATTACTGTTCCTTAGTTCTTATTATGAAATAACCAAACTCTTTTGAAGATTCCATGTTTAAGTCATTTGCTGGAGAAATCATCCTATATGTTTGCTTATAAAAAATTATTAAATCTTTCTTTTTTTCTTTCTGCCCTTTCTCTCCAGGTGCTTTTATCATCTGCTGGACTCCTGGATTAGTCTTATTACTTCTAGATGTCTGCTGCCCTCAGTGTGATGTCTTGGCTTATGAAAAATTTTTCCTTCTCCTTGCTGAGTTCAATTCTGCCATGAATCCTATTATCTATTCTTACCGTGACAAAGAAATGAGTGCCACCTTCAGACAGATCCTCTGCTGCCAGCGGAATGAGAATGCCAATGGCCCCACCGATGGCTCAGATCGCTCAGCATCTTCACTCAACCATACCATCTTGGCTGGAGTTCATAGCAATGACCATTCTGTTGTGTAGAAATCAAATGGGAGATGAAGAACCAGCCATAGACTGTTGAGGGAGTTCCAGGGGAGAATAATAAACTGATGTCTTTCAACACTAATCAACTACAGTATTGGTTTCTAGAAAACTCACTCAGGCACAAAACTGGTCAAGTATGGAAACTGGCATATGCGAAAACACTCAACCTCTCTTTCCTCTCCCTGCTAAAAGTAGAAAGCTGATTCCTTGTAATGGAATTCCTAACTAGATCACAGAATGTCTCTTTAAATTACATTGATTAGATTTTCAAAGACTGCTTTGTTTTTGGTGCCAGTTGAAAACAGTTCTGATTAATTAAGCTTGTGCCTGTTTAACTTCATTTACATGTAGAAACTTAGGCTCTCCCCCTTTTCCTTATTTTTTTTAAAAAGAAAACATTGCATGTAATAAATGTCATGTTTATTCCTGTCAGCACACTTCTGATGGATATTTTATACATAGAGAGATCATAGTCTTCATTTTTTTTGCCACACTACCATAATTTCAGTATTTCTTTTTCCTGTTGCAGAAAACAGGAAAACAATGTAAATTACCAATTGTTTCTCTCTTTTTTAAAGCATGCATGTAATGTATTTATGTAGTTGTTTTAATGAAAAAAGAAAAAATGCTCATTGTAAAATCTTCTACAGTCTAGATCTAATTCCAGTATTTGTTTAGAGTATGAAATAAATAGTATTCTAGTCTCATGGTATTTAACTTCTCATTTGTGGTACCAAGTATGTAACTTATGCAGGGGTCCTTAGTTTTTATCACTGATGGGATTTGTGCTCTAAGAGAACAGAATCATGGAAGAAAAATGAAGCACAATGTTATCTTAAGTGTATTTTTGATAATTGTTTTCTCATCATTTGTGCATTACAAAGGGATTTTTTTTTAAATTGAGAAATGTCATGTCATGTTTTACCTTTGTAAAAAGGAATTTTCTGTTTTTGCACTGTGGGTGGCATTTTTAAGGATATCTTATTAAATTACCCTTCTTTTTTTCCTTAGAAGGACAATGTTTACTTGAGTTACATTGAGGTATACTAATTTTTTGGGGGTGCAAATCTAAGTAAAAATAGTAAACTGCCACAAAAGAAATTAAAATCTATTAACTATAGCTAACAATATTTTGTATTGAAAACATGATACTATTTTTTTTAATTACAAAGAAATCAAAAGTATAATAAACTACCCAGTGAAGAAACCTCTTATCAGTGAAATGTAGTGTTTAAAGGACCTTTATATTAAATAGCTTGGACATTTATATCTGCAAAGTGAGAATGGGCATGTGGCTGTATTATGTATCACCTCCCTAGGCTTCCCCCATAATAGATACTTCCATGTTGTCCAGATGTTCTGATATTATGTAGTCTAAAGTCTGTGAGTAAGTATTAGTGTGACACAGGAGATTACATGTGAAGGAACACAATCACAAGAATGGTCTGGAGAAATGGAAGAAGGTAGTTAAAGAAATGTAGAATACTTGTTTACTTGTTCATAGTACAAAGTTTACATTGGAGCACTGGGCACAAAACATGCAGAGAGTTAAGAGCAGGAGAGAAGTGCAAAAAATATTATTGTGATTGTCATTGACACATAACCATAAAATATGTTAATATGAGTAAGAAGATGAACCCTAGAATTTTCATTCATGTAAATACATTGGGAAATAGGAGGAGCAGTTTAGTTTTTAAGGGAAGAAAATGAAATACTAAGCCACTAATAAAGTTTTTTTCAATGAGTATATGCTATTGTGGTGTTGGTGTTTCTCTTTAAGACCCTTCCAATATAGTTTGTTAATTTGCAAAGTCTTCCTCTCTTGAATTTCTCAACTGTTCTTGAATTCCTTCTTGAAGTAGGCATTCAGGAGCAAAAATGCAGTTCTATTTTAAGTGTTCCAATAACTTAATATGTGAACTTTGAAGTGGGTTCAAAGAACAGAAACAAGAAAAAAATTATTAATATTTTATTTTTCAAATACTTGCAAAGAAAATCTTCAACATTCACCTTTGCAAAGCCTTGTGTTTCAAATTTTTCTCCCTTTCTCTCTACCTCTTCCCTCTTCCCCAAGACAGCAAGTGATCTGATATAGGTTAAACATATTCTATTCTTCTAAACATATTTCCATATTCATCATGATGCACAAAAAAAATCAGATCAAAAGGGGAAAAAAACACAAGAAAGAAAAAAAAGCAAACAACCAACAACAAAGAAGTGAAAATACTATGCTTTGATTCATATTTCTGTAGGTTTTTGGGGGGTTTTTTGGTGGGTTTTTTGTGGGGTTTTTTTTGATCCAGTCTCCATAGTTCTCTCTCTGGATGTGGATGGCACTTTTCATCCCAAGTCTTTTAGAATTGCCTTGAATCATCTTATTGTTGAAGAGAGTGAAGTCCATCACAGTTGATCATCACATAATTTTGTTGTTACTGAGTACAATGTTTTATTGGGTCTACTCACTTCACTCAGCATCAGTCATGTAAGTCTATCCAGGCTTTTCTGAAATCAGATTGCTCATTATTTCTTATAGAACAATAATATTCCATTGCATTCATGTACCATAACTTATTCAACCATTTCCCAACTGATTGGCATTCACTCAATTTCTGTTTCCTTGAATGGTCTAATTTTGTAACAGGGATATGTAAATTTTGAAGTGGGTTCAAAGGAAAGAAACAAACATTTTAAATAGGGGTTATTAAGTCTGGGATCTATGAACTTTTAAAAACGTATGCTCTGGTAACTACTTCAGTATAATTGGTTTCCTTTGTAATCTTTCTTATTTTATCATTTGAAAACATTAGTCTAAGAAATGACCCATAGACTTTATTTGACTGCCAATTGGGACCATTATACAAAGAACTTCTGATTTAAGATATGAAAAATAGCCATGAGAAAAGGTTAAAATTTAGAGTGTAATTACTTTTAAGTAGGGAAAGAAAAGCTTTACACAGTGTCTAGAAAGTGGAATTTCCTACAAATGACAAAAGTCTCTGCGGCATGAGTGATTTTAGTTGAATATATTGGACATTGTACTGGAAAGATTATAACGTTAGATATCTTCTTATCCAAATCATTTTTACAGATGAAGAAATGAAGGCTTTTATTATCATTAAAATGATGAGTAACGCCAGAATCCTTCTATGAGACGAATATGGTGCTGATAGCTAAACCAGGTAGGGTGAAAACAGAGAAAGAAAACTATAGACCAATTTCCCTAATGAATATTGATGCAAAAATTTTAAATAAGATATTAGCAATGAGATTACAGAAAGTCATCCCCAGGATAGTACACTATGACCAAGTGGGATTTATACCAGGGATGCAGGGCTGGTTCAATATTAGGAAAACTATCAGCATAATTAATTATATTAATAACCAAACTAACAAAAACCATATGATTATCAACATAGATGCAGAAAAAGCCTTTGATAAAATCCAACACCCTTTCCTATTAAAAACACTAGAGAGTATAGGAATAAATGGGCTTTTCCTTAAAATGATCAGTAGCATCTATTTAAAACCATCAGCAAGCATCATATGTAATGGAGACAAACTAAAACCATTCCCAATCAGATCAGGAGTGAAACAAGGCTGCCCACTGTCACCATTACTATTCAATATTGTATTAGAAATGTTAGCTTTAGCAATAAGAGAAGAAAAAGAGATAAAAGGAATCAGAGTAGGTAATGAAGAAACCAAATTATCACTCTTTGCAGATGACATGATGGTATATTTGAGAGAACCCTAGAGACTCAACTAAAAAACTACTAGAAACAATTCACAACTTAAGCAAAGTGGCAGGATTCAAAATTAGTCCACATAAATCATCAGCATTTTTACATATTACCAACAAAGTTCAGCAGCAAGAGATGCAAAAAGAAATTCCATTCCAAATAGCAGATGATAGGATAAAATATTTGGGAATATATCTGCCAAGGAAAAGTCAGAAACTATACGAACTAAATTACAAAACACTTTCCACACAAATAAAATCAGACATAATCAATTGGAAAAATATTAAGTGCTCATGGGTAGGCAGAGCAAACATAATAAAAATGACAATACTACCCAAACTAATCTACTTATTTAGTGCCATACCAATCAAACTCCCAAGAAATTATTTTACAGATCTAGAAAAAATAGTAGCAAAGTTCATTTGGAAGAACAAAAGGTCAAGGATCTCAAGGGGATTAATGAAAAAAAGGCA
Organism: Myrmecobius fasciatus; assembly: GCA_023553655.1. Classification (NCBI taxonomy): domain Eukaryota; kingdom Metazoa; phylum Chordata; class Mammalia; order Dasyuromorphia; family Myrmecobiidae; genus Myrmecobius; species Myrmecobius fasciatus. The sequence continues at coordinate 271,453 of JAJPUD010002698.1, read as the reverse complement.
GATGAAGGTGGCCTTGCTGTACCAGATCTAAAACTATATTATAAAGCAGTGGTCATCAAAACCGTTTGGTACTGGCTAAGAAATAGAGCAGTGGATCAGTGGCACAGGATAGGATATCAGGACAATCTAGGCAATAACCTTAACAACCTAGTATTCGATAAACCCAAAGACCCCAGCTTTTGGGATAAATACTCACTATTCGGCAAAAACTACTGGGAAAATTGGAAACTGATGTGGAAGAAATTAGGGCTTGACCCATACCTAACACCACATACCAAGATAAGATGTAAATGGGTTCATGATCTCGATATAAAGAGGGACTTTGTAAGCAAGTTAGAGGAACGTAATATAGTTTATCTCTCAGACCTGTGGAGATGGAATAAATTTATGTCCAAAGAAGACCTGGAACTCCTAATTGAACACCAGATGGATAATTTTGATTATATTAAGTTAAAAAGTTTCTGTACAAACAAAACAAATGCAGAGAAGATTAGGAGGGAAGCATCAAATTGGGAAATCATCTTTACATTTAATGGTTCTGATAAAGGCCTCATTTCTAAAATATATAGGGAATTGTCTCATATATATAAGAATTCAAGCCACTCTTCAATAGATAAGTGGTCAAGGGATATGAACAGACAATTTTCAGATGATGAAATTAAAACCATCTCTAGTCATATAAAAAGTTGCTCCAAATCACTATTGATCAGAGAAATGCAAATTAAGACAACTCTGAGGTACCACTACACACCTGTCAGATTGGCTAAAATGACAGGAAAAGATAACGATGAATGTTGGAGGGGATGTGGGAAACCTGGGACACTAATACATTGTTGGTGGAACTGTGAACGGATCCAAGCATTCTGGAGAGCAATTTGGAGCTATGCTCAAAAAGTTGTCAAACTGTGCATACCCTTTGACCCAGCAGTGTTTCTACTGGGCCTCTATCCCAAAGAGATCTTAGAGGAGGGAAAGGGACCCACATGTGCAAGAATGTTTGTGGCAGCCCTTTTTGCAGTGGCTAGAAACTGGAAACTGAAGGGATGCCCATCAATTGGAGAGTGGCTGAATAAATTATGGTATATGAATGTTATGGAATATTATTGCTCTGTAAGAAACGACCAGCAGGGATTTCAGAAAGGCCTGGAGGGACTTGCATGAACTGATGCTGAGTGAAACGAGTAGAACCAGGAGATCATTATACACAGCAACAACAGTATTACATGATGATCAATTCTGATGGACATGGCTCTCTGCAACAAAGAATTGTCTCAAACCAGTTCCAATTGTTCACTGAAGAAAACCATATACACCCAGAGAGAGGAAAATGAAATATGGACCACAATGTAACATTTTCACGATCTCTATTGACATTTGCTTGCATTGTGTTGCCTTTCTCTGATTCTTTTTTTTTTCTTATAGATAGGATTTTTCTTGCATAACTTCTCAAGCATTTCAACATTATTAACATGTAGTGGACTTCCTGCCATCTAGGGGAGGGGAGGGGACTGGGGGTAAAATTTGTAATGGAAAGCTTTGTAAAGATCAATGCTGGGGAACTACCCAAACATATGTTATACAAATAAAAAGCTTTAATAAAAAAATGATGAGTAAGCTCTTTTAGGGCAGAATATTATTCTCTTGTGCTCTCTATTTTGTCTAGCACAGTACTGGCCATAGAGAAGATATTAAATAAATAATCCTTGAATTGCAGAAATGAGTTTTACAAGAAAATTTAGTGGATATCTAATCTAAATTCCCAGTCATTTCAGGCATTTCTTTTTGTAACATGCCAATTATCTAGCCTATGCTGAAATATTTTAAATAATGGACCCCTTAACCCACAGTTCATTCGATTTTTAGATGATGTTAGTTATCAAAAAGTTAATATAAATAAAGTTAAAAGGGACCTTTGAGATATAGTCTAACACTAATTTAACAATTGAAAAAATTGAGTAAAGCAAGTAAAAGATTTGTCCAGAGTCTATGTCAAAACCAGGACGCAAACCTAGATCTTTGGATTCCAAATGTAGCACTTTTCCCATAATACCAGCATTCCAGGACAAAATACAGAGTTCAGTTGAACATACTTGTGTGCCTATTAGATGCAAGATACAGTGCCAAGATCTGGACAAAAAGAGTTTCCATTCTCTCAGGGACATGACATGCCTGCAATATTATTTGAGGAAGGAAAATGCTGTCAACAGTTGGGATACTCAATAGGACATGGCATGTGGACTGAGTCTTGAAGAGAACTAAGGACTCTTATAATACAAATTAAGGAAAATCTTTGCAGACATGGAGGATTTTCACTTATAGTTAAGTGACAACCTTCACATGTTTGAAAACAGTAATCAAGTCTCTCTCTGTCTATTATTCAGGCCAAATATCCCTAGTGTTTTTTTTTTTTGTTTGTTTGTTTTCCAGCTATTCCTCATAAGATCAAAATCGCTTTGGTCACTCTCCAATGGAAGTGCTCTAATTGGTCATTCTCTTCAAGCACACCATCCATTTGAGGAGTACAATTATTACAATGTACAATAGGACCATCCCTTTCCATGGCCTTACCAGAACTGGTTGAATATACTGTCTGTACAGTATAAGTAGAAGTAGTATTGATTAAACTGTTACTGAAGTTGGATCATAGTATCACTGTTTGGGGAGAGATTTTAGTGTTGGAATGTTCTACAACCCTTCTTTGAAGGAAAATGAATATATTAAATAATAACTCCTGAGCACAGGATTATCTTGTTCTTTGGCTATTCAATTTCTCATCATTCATGATTTAGCAGTTTCAAAATATTCATATGATTACAGTTATCCCTTCCACGTCATGACTTTCCCTATTGCAGTTTTGATATGTTCTAGATCAGCATAAAGAATTAAAGAGGAATTTTGGGAAGTTTTGCAGAAGCTGTGGATATCAAAAGTCAGTAAATGACACAGAAAAAGTTTAGGAACTCAGAAATGCATAACATGTATAGTATTATATAATATCAACCCAAATTTTACAATAAGGTACTATAAATACCCCATAATAGAGAAAGAATTCATATTTCTTTCTGGTATGGAGTACCAAAAAAATTTACATGTATTTCCAGACTGAGGAGGTGCTCATTTCCAACTCAGGAGATGTAAAATAGATAACTATATTTTCCAAGGATTGAAATCCAACATTGGGAAAATCCCATTTTGGATTTATGTTAGGAAATATTCAATAGTCACTTAGGCGGGAAGACATGGAAGAGTAGAGGAAATACATTGATTAGATCATAGGTCTATTCAAATATGGAAATATTCTGGAACAAAATATAATAATAAACAACAGCAGGATCTTTTACTTTTGCATCCTAAAGGGAATATAATATTAATGAGTGATTTATTCTCATCTTTTGTAGAGAAGAAATGAACCTGAACAAACACCTGATTTGGAAAAAATCAATGTTAGCCTTCATTCAAATGAGAGAAATCATGATGCCCTTCTCACCCTTCAAGGCTCAATTCTTCTATGAAGGCCTATCAAGCTACTTCAGCTCTCATTGATCTCAGTTTATTCAGCTTATATAATACCTACAGTCTGGTTATGTCAGCTTAATACTTGCTTGATGTTAGTTTCATGTGTCCACTCTCTTTCCACTTAAAATATGATGCAACAGATGCTTGACAGGATAGATAGAAATAGCAAAACTCATCACTAACTGAATCTGTGGTATATAGAAATAAATCTGGGAGCAGTGGGCTCAGAAGTTATTAGCAAAGATCTTTGTTAAATCTCTGTTTTCTGCCTCCTATTATTGCAAGGAAACATGCCAATTAGCAGTATTTCATGGCTTCCCATTTTCTACTCATAGACTTTTTGTTAAATGATTTGTTTGTATAATTGCCCACTCTGAGCATGTGTCCCCAGAATTTAGCAATTTAAAATGTACAAACATTAGCTAGATGATCATTTTCTTAGTCATTTGGAAAATCCTTCAACTTTGTGTATTTTGCATTTTTTTTTAAAAAAAGGAGGAAGGGCTACAGAAGAAAAGAAGATTTAAAGTACATCCAAATTTTTAGTTATATGAAGAAAAAAAAAGAGAAACTATATTGTTCACCACATATGAAAAAAACCACTAAGAAAGAAAAGGCATGCTCTTTGTATTTTCCTTCTGAGGAGTTGTAATAGTTTGGTGGATTTCCTCTCTCCCACCTCACTCCAAAAATGTGATTTTTCTTACTCAAATTTTTCACACAATTTTAGACTTTTTAGTTGATCAAATATATGAAGAGCAAGGTGAAAGTACATGTCCATTCTGGGAACTGAGTGGTAGAGAGTTGGAATTGTGAGCAAAGATCATTTTATACTTTTATATATTTTATGAGTCATTACAGCCTAAATCATCACCTAGTAACCAACTTTCTAGCCTTGAGTCTCTCCATACTTAGATTAGACTGGTCATTCATTGCACAGATGTATTTAACTGGTTGTTTTCAATATGAGATCTTGATTCAGTAACCAATGGGTTGACATTAATTGGAAAAGTAAATACTATTTGTGATATTATAATCAATGAAATATGAGTTAGAGAACCTAGATTTGTATTCTTGTTCTATTTATTAATTCCATGACTGAGCAAATTGTATCACTTCCCTAGTCTTTGGTTTTTCTTGTGTGTAAGAGAAGAGTTGCATTAAGTTGGCAATACCATCTATTTGGGACACAACCAAAACACAGAAAGTAACCCAGAACAGTCAATTAAAATAATTTTACAACACCTGTGTAAAAAGGCTCATGCACTTGACTCTCTTAGTTTGTTTATTGTTAATTCACAATTTCAAGAATTATGATTGTCTGGTTTCCAAATCCATAGCTATTTGGAAGTTGAACACTACTGACCCCAACAAGCAGAGAATAGTAAACATCTACAGGAGATGTAATTCAAAAGCAGGTCAGAGTACTCCCAAAACATAGCATTTAATTCAGGAAAGGCAGTACTCTCATTAAGTACCCTTTTATTTTGACTTTGAAGTCTCATCTGCCACTGCCTCCAAGTTTTTGGCATGTTGCTATAAGCTTTTCTTTCCCCTAAAATGTTTGTTGCATAACCTTTTATGATCTTGACTATGGTACTTTGGCATACCATTGAACTGTGCTTTCCAGGCCACTTTTATTTTTGAACATCTTTGATCCCGATGCTTCAGAGGTTGGGTGTACTAAACGTTGAATTTCTTTTACATTTACAATGTACCCCGATTATGAGAAATAGCAAATTCTATTCCCTTCTTTTTTCCTTTTTTCACTCATGTATTTCTTTTGCTCTCCCTTGTTTTCCCTTCTCAAAATAAAACCAACCTACTCTAAGATCCTCCATTTTTATCTTTCAATTCCCTCAATGCCCTTTGAAGACATTATGATTCTGAAGGGACATTTTTTTCTCACCTTATTTGATTTTATTATTTGAAGGCTATTAGGGTTAAATGACTTGCTCAGAGTTATATAGATAGCCAATTGGATTGGATTTTCCAATCATCTTAGGCCAGATTTGAACTCAGGTACTCCTGACTCCACGGTTCATGCTTTATCCACTGTGCCATCTAGCTGTCCCCTTTTCTTATCTTATATCCTCAGTGTCACACAGAAACAGATTCCTCAAGATAGCATTTTGCCTTAGGAAGACATAAATTAATATAGTCTATATTGTATTGTATTTTGCTTAACATTTTCCTATTATATTTTAATTTAGTTGTAGCACTACTTGAGAATTTTGGGGGCTGCAAGTTTGACAACTGTCCACGACATCATCATAAAGTCCCTTCCAATTGCTCAAATCAATTTGTCCTTATAAGGTTTCTCTTATGGACTCGTGTTTATATTTTAAAATTTCTACTCAGCTCTGTTTTTTTGTTGTTTTTTTTAATCAGAAATGTTTGAAAGCGTTCTATTTCATTAAAGATCCATTCCCTCCAGTTGGATTATAATCAGCCGATTCCATCCATATTCAAAGAGAGAACTAGAGACTGAATGTGGATTGAAGCATACATAGTATTTTTACCTTTATATGTTTGCTTCTTTCTTTCTCGTGGTTTTTTACCTTTTGATCTGATTTTTTTCTTGCTCAACAAGACAAATATGGAAATGTGCTTAGAAGGATTATACAGGTTATATTTATATCAGATTGCTGTCTGGAGAAGAAAGGAAGTAAGGAAAGGAGAGAGAAAGATTTGTAACACAAAGTCTTACAAAAATGAATAATGAAAACTATATGTGCATTTGGAAAAATAAAATGCTACTGAGGGAAAAAAAAGGATCATAGTCAGCTCTGTAGCCTTTTTTGACTTCTGAAAGGTTGAATTCCAAATTCTGCACTTAAATGAGAGTATGGATGGATTCAGTGACTATTAAGGAGTACTGTATAAAATGGTATATAATTTTGTATATTGCCTAAAATAATCCCTGAGTATTAGATATAGAAAGAATTCAGTCAAAAACAATGGTCAAGCACATTTAGCTCCCTGGATGCAGGATATCTTACTGTAAAATTCATAAGAGACAGTATGGCGTGGTTAATAGAAGAGAAAGGTAAGCTTTGAAATCAATAAGGCCTGGATTAAGTCATACTCTTGTACATACTGGCTGTGGTGCCCTCAATAAGTGACTAATCTTTTCAATTCATCATTCATCAAGCAACTCCAGAAGATTATAAATTGAAAACAAGGTTTTGGTCTGTGTCGGTTGAAAAGATTTTATCACCAGGATTTCATCCCATCAATGAAATCCAGGTTTGGACCAAAATCAAATAACACATATGGGTACATGTGTCTCCATGCATACATACCTACATATTCCACAATAACAGACTATCACAACAAATTGTCATTTTAAAATACTGTTGTGATTTGTATTTTCTGGGCCAAAATTGTTTCAGTGAAAAGTGCACTTATAATTCTTCTGGTCTCTATGTGGGACGTATACTACTACAATAATAGCTTTTAGAAACAATTCCAAGAAGCTAAACAGAGATATTCCATAGTAGTCTCATGATATCATTGTACTATGTATGCTATGGTTACCTCATCTATTTGTCCAAGTTCACTCTGTTTGCTTAAATATAGTCTTCCTTTGGAAATATTCTGTGACAGCCTTCCCCCCACCAACCCCTGCCTTGTTTTTTTTTTTCCCTTGTTCATTCTTTCCAAGCCAGTGCATTCCCAAATGAGGTCCTTGTGGATTGTCCTACTACATGGGTAGAGGAACCTTAGGTTTCCCTAGGCAGATTCCAAATTTCCTTTGAAACTCATGAATCCTTTCCCACATTTCAAAATATATTTATTATAGCATCTTTATTTTCTATGTTTATCTTTTAAAAATAATTTATAGTTAAGGAATCTTTGGAGTTTCTTAAGGCAATTGGTACCATCTCCCTAAAACAGAAACTCCTAGTTCTGTTTTTCTGAACTGATTTCATCTAATCCATCTCCCATGGTTCTTTTGACCTTGAAGAATCTTTCAATTGGTTGCCCTGAAGCTGAAGCAGAATTTTACCTGCAACTATCATCAAATTTATCTAAGCTATATTAATACTAAAGAAAAATGGTATGATAGTTGAATGTCCAAACAGTGAACTGGGGAAAGATGCAAAGTAAATATTCAAGCTTTGTCATAAGTGTTATAGAACTAAATTGAAACTCTGCTTATTCTAATTATTCTAATAATTTTGATGAAAAGAGCCATCTGCTTCCAGAGAGAGAACTATGAAGCCTGAATGTGGAGCAAAGCAATAATATTTTCACCTTTTTGTTGCTATTGTTTGTTTGCTTTCATTTCCTTTTTGATCTGTTTTTTCTTGTACAGCATGACAAATATGGAAATATGTATAGAATTGCACATATTTAACTTATATCATATTACTTGCTGTCTCGGGGAGGGGAGAGGTGGGATAAAGGCAGAAAAATTTGGATCCATTGTAGATCTGTATCCACTGATCTTGGCATTATGACTGTCAAACAAGAGTATTTCAGAACGATGAGACTAACCAAATGTGAAGGGAAACCATGCAAACACACCTTAGTAGATTCAGTCTCCTGCTCATGTTTGCTGATGGTGTCATCCTGAGTTTTAACTTTAAGCTGGAGACATAATCCTTCCTTTTGTCTTTTGCCAGTCTTACACATTTAACTGAAATTAACTCATGCTGAGCCATAATAACTTTTTCTTTGGCCTTATTTTCCATGAGTCCCATCACTCCTATGGGTAGGATATATACGAAGGCAAAGTAATGCTTTCTTTAAGTGAGTCACTGAAGGCCCAGCCAAGGTTATTCAAATAAGAAAGGTCATTCCAAGATTCAGAAGTGACCATGAACTTCTATTACTTTGTATAACTTTCCATTACTTCTACCAATGAACTGAGAATTACCATACATGAAGAGGGCCCATGTATTAGGCTGTTTCTGTGATACATATAGTAGTTCTGCCTCTCTCCATCATGATTTAACATTCCCCCTCCTCTCAACTTTGATTTCCCTCTACTTTGTAGGATGTGTTTATTTTCACCTTTCCTTTTTACACTTCCTCATCTCTCTCAAAAATAACAACTACCACAAAATCTAGCTCTCTAGAGGAGAAATAGTGCTAAAATTCTATCACTCTTCTTCTCATAGAGGATTTTGTGGCTTATGCTTATAAGCAGCATATAGAGAAAATCCAAGCAGGAAAGAGCTGACTGCAGACGCTTCCCTTTTGCTAAAAAAAAAAAAAAAAAAATTTCAATGGATCACAGGTGCTTTTGTACAGGCAGCTTTTAAACTTCCATTCCGGTCCTCTCCCAGCAACTGGGGCAAGTTGTTCATTTATCTGAGTCCTTCTTTCCCACCTGAAATCCTACCATCCCCCATCCACCTCCCAAATCTTCCCCACCCAGGAATAGGCAGCAGAGCAGCATTCCAATAAGCACAATTTGGCTTCCCTGTGTTCACCTCTGTGCTAGGTGAAAGCAAAAGCAGGTAAAAGAGTGGTCTCTAGGCCTGGAGTCAAGAAGATTCATCTTTGTGAGTTTAAATCTCAGACCCTTACGAGTTGTGCAACCTTAGGCAAATCACTTATTCCTATTTGCCTCAGTTTCTTCATCTGTAAACTGAGCTAGAGAAGGAAATAGCAAATCCCTCTGTTATCTTTGCCAAGAAAACCCCAAATAGAGTCATGAAGAGTAGCTCACAATTGAACAACAAAAATATACAAGGCTCTGGGGGAGTTACAAAGAGAAAAAACACAAATTTGCCTTCTCTTGGAGCTTCCTAACTGGTAGAGGGAGATCAAAGATTATGAATCATCAGATTAATCTTTATAGACGATCAAATGCAATAGCAGGATTTCAGCGCTTTTTTTTGGTGGACAACTTGGGGATTAATTGGCTGCTATTACAACATAGGCATTGGTGAGTCATGCTTCTCCCTCCACTCCCCCCCACCCCCACACTCCTTCCAATAGATTTGTGATTTCACTGACATAAAGAATCATCAATGAAGACATTCCCTTTGTCAATGTAAGTTGAAACCTGTCTGTAACTTAAGTCTTTGTTTAGTCACAAAGACATTATTATGAGAGACAGAAGTCACACTTGCATCCTAAGATTTGTCTCATCTCTAAGGCTGGTTCTTATTTGAAACTCAGTAATAAAATAAGGTATCACTGACTAATGATGATGTCGAGAATAGAAAACTGTAAAAAAAAAAACCCAAACCCCAAAACTATTATGCTGCTCCTGACATATACTCCATCTTTATCTCCTGAATCCTTGTTTTCCAGGTACTGCCTTCTCTTTGCTTTATCCTTTCCATTGTTAATTCTCTCTTCTTCCTCAGTTTTCCAAGTATTCTCATTTATTTGTATATATGCTGTATCTTTTAATAAAATGTAATGTAATCTCTAGCATTTAGCTGAGTTTCTTGCACACAGTAAATGCTTGGTAAATGTTTGTTAAAAATTGGAGGCAACAGGGGCAGCTAGGTGGTGCAGTGGTTAGAGCACCAGCCCTGAAGTCAGGAAGACCTGAGTTCAAATCTGGTCTCAGAAACTTCCTAGCTGTGTGACCCTAGGCAAGTCACTTAACCCCAGTTGCCTCAGCAAAAAGCAAAAAAAAAAAAATTGGAGGGAACAAATGGCTGAAATGAAATTTCCAAGTTAGGTTCAAGATTCTGGCAGAAGAAAACCTATTGCTACAAGAAAGGATGATTTGCTGTCAGGCTACCATTAATGCTGCCATTACTCTTTTTGGTACATTGGTAGATGGCATATATTGAACTATAGTTATCAAATATTGGTGGCAGGGAGGACAAGTTAACTTTCCTACAAGCTAACTTAATCTGTTTTGGTATAATTGGTTTGATAGTTGGATTTGTGCTATCACACTCAAAAAATGGCTTTAAGAACTTTAATTTAATTTAAGAAGAATATGCCTATAATCCCAACTACTGTTGAATGTTGAAGCAGTTTGCAGTTTGGGAGTTTTGAATTGAAATGAGACAGGCTGATAAAGGCAGCATCAATGTGGTGAGCCCCTAAGACATTGTGTGTGTGTGTGTGTGCTTGCGCGTGCGCATGTTTGTGCAGGCCTACCTACTTGTTCACATGCAACAGATTGCATAAGAAGAAGCAAACTAGCACTAGTTGGAAGGGGTGCAAGTCAAGGCTTTTGTGCTGATCAGGCTCATGGATAGTCTCATGATAGGGACATAATATTAAAAATAGTTTTTTAAACATTATTGGTGGAATTGTGAACTGATCCAACCATTTTAGAAAGCAGTCTGCCCAAAGAATTATTAAACTACCTATACCCTTTGACCCAGCAATAACACTCCTAGGTCTGTTTCTAGAAATGAATAGGGAAAAAGGAAAAGAAATTATATGTTCTATAATATTTATAGTAGCTCATTTTATGATATTAAAGAACTGGAAATTTCAGGGTTATAAGTCAATTGGGCAATGGCTAAACAAATTATGGTAGGTGATTGTGATGGAATATTAAGAAACATTCTATCACTGCACTCTAAGAAATCATTGCCTCAATGATCTTAGAAAAACATGGGTAGATTTGGATGAAATAATGAAGAGTGAAATGAACAGAACCAAGAGAATGTTTTATACAGTAACCACAATATTGTTTTTTTTTAAATAGGGCAATTTTATTTATTTATTTTTGTTTTTAATTTATGGAATAAAGCAAGCATTTCCATAACAGTACAATTAAAAAAATGATGATTGTATATGAAATGGAAAGCTACTATTTGCTGTTGCTTTCAAATATCAATATTGTTTTAAGAACAACTTTGCATGACTAAGTCATTTTGATCATTATAAATACACAAATTAGCTGCAAGGGATATATAAAAGAAGATGCTATCTACCTCCAGAGAAAGAAATGAGGCACAGAAATATGTCTAGAATTATTTTACATACACATACATTTATGTCTAATAGCCATCTTGGGGGTAAGAAAAAATAAAAGGATTACATAATAACCCTATTATATATTTAAAAGGAATAGAAAGTTGTACATAACAGATTTGTAGTTTCATTTACAATAGTCTTTTCACAAAATTCTAATGTTATGAAAAAAAACTTGCTTTATTCCATAAATTAAAAATAATATTTTTGAAAGATTCCTAACTACTCATCTCCTTTTCAAAACCATTTGTGATGATAGTGTTGTTTTTGTCACCTGTTGATTAGTTCATTGTAAGTGAAGATTTTTAATGATTTCAACATATTCCAAATTTCCTTCTTCAAGTTTTAGCAGCTCCTCAATTTCATCAATTTTGACTAATCCATGCATTAGGAATAAAGGTTTTTTTTTTTTTCCATGAGTGTTTTGCACTAGTCATCATTAGATTGAAGTTGATTCAAAAAAAAAGCATATGAAGATCTTGCTCTATAATAGGAGCTGTTTCCAATTTTGGTATGACATAGTACCAGAGTATAATGAAAGTATTCATGTGCTCTGTCCACTGCTAAAGTAACACAATTTACTTTGAAGCCTCTCCAGAAGATGGGGACTTTGATGTTTTGGGAGGTATTTTGTGTTCTTGTGGTTTCAGAACACAAAGCTCTAGCATCTGCTGGAGTGAGTAGTTAGTTTTAAATTGTATACTTTATTTATTTCTTAGATTTATAGTATAAATTTTGTTAACTGGCCAGCATGTTAATGACACCATCTGTGACATTTCTAGAGATTAATTTGGGGGTTCCTTCAAAGTCTTCACAGACATTATTAGAATATGAACTTCTTGAGAGCAGAGACTTGTTTTTTTTTTACCTTTCTTCATAATCCCAGTGCTTACTGCAGTATCTTAGCACAGTTCAGATATTTCAATCTCATTAAACTCTTCATGACCCCAGAGATAGTCTTGGCAGAGATACTGAAATGATTTGTCATTTTCTTCTCCAGCTCATTTTATAGATGAGGAAATTGAGGCAAACAGGGTTAAATGACTTGTCCAGTATCACACAGGTAGAAACTGTCTGAGGCCAGATTTGTACATAGGTCTTCCTGACTCTGGGTCCACTGAACTACCTATCTGCCCTAGTATTTAATGAGTGTTTTGGCTATTGACTGATGTATCACCATATGGATTTGGGGGCACATAGAATCTTCCCTATACTAGATTCTTACAGGTATACTTTGTAGTTGCCACCAACCAATATGGAGGCTTTTTATTATTATTGATGATGATGCTCATCACTTTTAGCAAAAATTGGATGGCTACTTGCTGGTGATATTGGACAAGGCTCCATGTTCAGATGTAGGATCAGTGATGTCAAACTCAAATAAAAACATATCTTTGTAAACTTCATATTGACTTGGCAAACCACAAATGAACATTATCTATGTTGATTGTTTTTATTTTATTAAATATTTCACAATCACATTTTGATAGTAAAAGTCATAATTTGGTGAGTTTAATACCTCTGGATTAGATGATTTAAGAGGTTTCTTTGAACTCTGAAATTACAGGTTGTATCTACTATAGATAAAATACTGTGCTGGGTTCATCTGATTCAAAGATGAATAAAACATAATCTTTCCCTTAAGGAGCTATGGTATAATATAATTTTCTCAAATAGATTTGAGGGAAGGAGAGGATGTAATCCCAAGCAGAATAGATATTGGAAATGATTTTCCTTCCCTGCTCCAATCTAGAAGATGAAGGATAATTCTTGGTAGACTTGAAAATCAACTTATGCTTATATGTTCTTTCCATGATGAAAGTAGAGTTAAACATCATATATTTGTATAAAGTGGGGAGCAGGGCAGTAGGGATCATTATCATTCCTCAAATAGTGCAAGGAATAACTAATTTTGAATTCACATTCTTCAAAGCTATAAATATGTAAGATGTGTAATTATTAATAAAAATACAGCACTGTGAAGATTTTTAAAAATTATAGTTTTATTACTTTCAAGAACATATAGTGATTCAAAATAATTATTCATAGAATGATTCCAAGGAGAGGATAAAAAAGGTTTGCTTTTCTGAGTGAATAAACTTATTGGAAATTAGCAACCTAGTGTTGGCATAAAAATTTATGATGTTAAAATGCTTGAAAAGCTTGTTTTCTTTAAAAGATTAAAAAGGCCTCCTTGTGATCTTGTTTACATAATTTATTTGCTAATCAAGCATTTTCTTTAAAGAGGATCCAAAAAGAACATTTAACTCAGCAGGTTGGTTTAATTATCATACTTTCTAAATTTAGGAAATGATTTTACTGCTCTCATTTATTTATTTCTAGGCAGAAATCTCACTAGTTATTGTATCATTGCTATTTATTTTATCATATTTGTCTTCCTAGCATCAAGACTTACACCTGGACACAGGTTAGATGATTTAAGATTGTATATTAATTAATTTGAAGAGTTCTTCAAGAAGAAATATAGATTTATATGATTATATATATAGTTATATATATATTCAAAGAGGAAGATGAAAAGTTGATTTGTAAGAGGAATGAACTTGAAAAGGCTTTGATCATTTCCATAAGTCCTCATATTGCTTGACCATCAATAACACATGCACAGATTCTCATTCTTTCAATCTTTCTTTGCATAAACTTATAAAAGCAAAGTAATCAGCATGGAAAATGTCTGGCCAATCAAGCCAAATCATCCTAGGATTGCTGGACCCATGAAATATGCTACAAAAGGATAACATTGCTTCAAGGCATTCTCTCTATTATAACCTAAAAGTTAAGCATAGTTCTGATTTTCTAGCAAATTATGTACCTTAAAACATTCTTTGAATTTATGGATTTTCCATCATATCTGCAATAAAACATTTCCAAAAAAATTTTTACTGGTAGTTGTGTGAAATAATTTAGGGATATATATATATGTATGTATTATATATCTTAATATTATTTTCATATCTGACAATGTCTTTCCTCCCTCCCAATATGGAAGGGACAGGTGACCAATATAAACATTTAGCTCATACTCTTGAACTCATTCCTTCCTGTGCCCTCCAATAGACTGTTTCCACTGTCTTCCTCCTCTGTCTTTCTAATTTTCAATCTCTTAACCCATTGGCTCCAACCCTATTGCTTGTAAATATGATAAGAAGATCAATAACAATAAACCATTTTGCCTTCCCAGTTCCTCACACCATGGATTTCTCTTTCCTCCCTTTCATTATCAATCTTCTAGAACAATTTATCTATGCTCATTGTTTGCACTTTTCATCTCAATTCACTACTCATTCCTACTTCTCAAGGAGGCAGCAAGGTGATATAGCCCATTGAACACTGGATCTGGAGTCGGAAAAACCTGAATTCAAGCCCTGTCTCAAACACTAATGAGTTTCATGATTCTGGACAAGTCACTTTACTTGTTCAGTCTCAGTTTCCTCATTTGTTTTTGTTCTGTAGTCATTTCAGTTGTATCTGATTCTTTATGATCCCATTTTGGGGTTTTTCTTGGCAAAGATACTGAAATGGTTTGCCATTTCCTATTCTAGCTCATTTTACAGATTAGGAAAATAAGGCAAACAGGGTCACAGAGTAAGAGTCGGAGGCTGAATTTGTTCTCAGGAAGATGAGTCTTCCTGTTTCCAAGCCTAGTGCTTTATCCTCTTTGCCATTTAGTTGCCCCTTCCTCCTCTTTAAAATGTGATGATAATAATAGTATTCATTTCACAGAATTGTTTCAAGCTTTTAAAAACACTCTGAAAAATATAAAGAGTTCTATAAATGTTAGCTAATATTATTTTATTCTTGCATTCTGTCTTCTGACTTACTTAACTAAAACTTCCTTCTAGGTCGCCAGTGACATCTTAATTTCTAAATCAGATGACAATAAAAAATATTTTTATTGACATTTTTTAGGTAGCCTGGATTGCCTACTTTATCCTTACTAATCCCAGATTCCTAACCACATTTTTTTTAAAAATAGAAAATCCAGCAAAATAAATAAATACATTTTAAAATATGGTTAGAGAACTGAGCTTGGAATTGGAAAGATTCATTTTCTTGAATTGAAATGTGGCTTCAAAAAGTTACTGTGTAATTCTGGGCAAGTGACTTAACCCCATTTGTCTCAGGTTCTTCATCTATAAAATGAGCTGGAAAAGGAAAGGGCAAACACTATATATAGAAAAATACATATATATATATAGAGAGAAAATATAGAAAACCCAAATGGAGTCACCAAAAAATGGACATGACAGAAATGACTAAACAATAAAGAGAACTTTAGTTTAATCCCTATCACAATTCATTTTTTAAAAAAAAGATTTACTCAATCTTCTTGGTCTGTAGAGATATTTGAAATCCTGATTCTGATATCCAAAGTATTACTTGTAATTCCCAATTCCCAAGTCATCTACAAATATGATATGTATATTATTTATGTATATCATATTACAAATATGATATGATAACATCATTTATTAATTCATTTAAGTAATCAATTTTTTTAAAAATTGAAAATATTGAAAAGGAGTCTAGTGACTCCTTTCCAGGGTGTCAATGAAGTATTAATAACAACTCTTTGGGTCTTGCCATTCAACTAGTTTCTAATCCATTTTAATTGTACAAATCACATTTTTAATCTTGTCCTCAGGGAATCATGAAAGACTATCAAGGACTCTGCTGAAATATAATTATAATACGGTAATAATGATGATAATAATGATGGTTCACCAATCACCAATCACCAAATACTGGCTCACCAACATGGTAAAGACACCAGTTCAATAATGAATAGCTCAAGAAGATTTAATATTTACACAATACAATTTGAAATTATGTTAAGTGACTTAAGGGATCCATACCTCAGAGTATCTCTCTGCTCAGCTTATCTACTAAGGAAGTCAAAGAAAGAAAGGTCCTATATATACCCCATATCTATTAGCAACACTTTTTTTTTAGTTGTAAAGCAACAGAAACCAAGTAGATGCCTATTGATTGGGAAATGGATATACAAATATTGGTATGTGAATAATGATAAAATATTATCTTACTATGACATAGAGAATAATAGAATGAATAGAGATATCTTTATTATTATCTCTATGAATAGAGATAACAATATGTCCCTCCCAGGATTGTTGTGAAACTATGGAGAATGCACAGAAATGTAAAAAAACAAAACAAAACCTTACAAGAACTTAAGGAAAACAATGCAAGAAGTACCAGGAAAAAATAGACCTAATGAGCCAAATATGTAAATGAAATAAAAATAGCCAAAAACAAATAGACCTGAATCTTATAGAATTATGAGAACCTTTGTTGCGAAGTGGAGAAAATATATTTTGAAATTATAATAGGTGTGGAACTCTGCCTCTATTGTCATACTTGGTGAATGTGTTGGTTAGTTTTGGTGAACTCCTTTTTCTTACTTTTTTTTTGAAAAATAAGAAATACCTTTCTGGAGAATAGAAGGGGAGAGATATAACATTTAAAAATGAAGGCAATTTAAAAGTGGAACAATACAGATTCTAAAATATGTATATTGTGTGTTTGTATGTGTCTATGTGTATTTCTATCTATGCTTAATTTGGAATGAGGAAATCATTCAAATCCCAAACCTATTACTTGTGGATAAATAACTCAATCTCCCTGGATCTCAGATTTCTCATCTCTAAAATGAGGGGACTGAAGGGATGACTTCTCAGGACTTAAGAATTCTAAATCTGAGCCTATGAAGAATAAAGAGGACATGAATGGAGTGTGATCTATCCTACTCCTGCATTGATGAGATCATAGGTCTATTCAAGTTTTAAATGTAGAAGGGAGTACCCACCTCAAAGAGTCTTTATGGGGAGCCAGGAGATATTGACTCAGAGCACTTTGCAAACATTAAGATGCTATACAAATGCCATCTGTTATTAATGCTTTCACCTCCCTGCCTAGCTCACTGCTGATGGACAGGGATACAAATAAATAAAAGTTGGCATGAGGATCTGAAACTCTGCCAGCTTTAGTTGTTCTTTCTCAAGTGACTGATTCCTTCATTGTTACAGTCCTGCAGTTTGCCTGTGGTCATGGAATATATTTTACATACCAATCTAACTCCTTGGCTTCAGAGAAAAGATGGGGAACCCATTTCCATGAAGCATGAAAGGGAAAAACCAAACAGGAAACATGGTCCTGGCAGCCTCACAGCTTAGCCTGCCTCATACACAATGCCCCATAGAAAATCAACTTCTGGGAGTTGGCAGTTGACCCAACAAAGGTCACTTTGATATGGTAACTGGAGTATTTATCTGGAGATAATCTCCAAGTTTGAGGGACTTTTCAAAGATCAGTGTATGAAAGGCCATTTTTCTTGGCTTGAAAAAAAATTGCTATTGAATGATCCCTTCAGGGGGGTTTCTGGAACCACTTTATTTGAGAGGGACATAGATTCATGGTCAATGGCAATTAAATTCCATCTGACACCCACATGAATAGTGGAAGAATTGACTGAGAAGCAAGTGGTGATCACTTTTGTCTTAATACGATCTTACTGGCTTCACAACCTGTCTCTCTTCATTTTCCTTGAGACTCTATTGTCAAATAGTTATGCTTTTACTGCCTAATTTGAAAAGACCCCAATGTTCAGCCTCTGCATTGAGTGAAGTGATTACTTGTGTCAGGGTGGGAAATAGCTACCATATTTTTCTTTCTTGTCCGACAAGAAAGCAGGGAGCCACCAAAGCACGTTTTGTTTTGTTTTGGAACGAGGAAAGATATTTATTTGGAGGGTAATGTGATCAGAGAAAAACTTCAGGCCACCAAGATGTAACCCACAAACCAGCTCTATCTTTGACCTGTTTGCCCCTCCCCTTCTCTTCTCTCTGTCAGTTGGCTTTCTTGTTAGGGGGAAAGAAAATGATATGCTAGCTCTTTTCCCAAACACACATTTGAGACCAATTCATTCAATAAAGACTTCTGTTTCAGCTCTGAAATAAAGCTTAGATATAGTATGTGTCTAAGTTTCCCCAAATGTGGTAGATTTCCCAACTCCTATGCGCTCAATGTACAATATGAACTCAGTTGAATAAAATCAAGCAAGCCAGTGAACAGATGTAATGAGGAAGAACATTTCAGGTATGGAAAAGGAAGTTAAAAAGGACTGAATTATGATGATCGTTTAAGTGGAGAGGAGGGAAAGAATGCAGGAGATGCTCCTGAGTTGGAAATAAGACTTCACAACTGACTTTTGGGTGGTCAGGGACAGTGAGGAGTATGGACATGTGCCTACCTCTGTGGCCTAGACAATATTATTTCCTAAACCCTATTTTTCCTTTGAAGTCATTGAGATTAACTGAAGAGATGCCTTTCTATCAGTCCCAATTTAAGGAGTCCTAAAATCAAAGTTGTAGTATCTAAATGTAGTATCTAAAAAGTGACATCTCTATGTCTTTTTAGTATTCTGGGTTGTAGTTTATTAGTGCTTGAATTCACTGCTCATGGAGTATATCTAGGTATCTATCTTTCTACTGCTTATCTTCAGTTTTAATTCTTGGTTCTCCTTTTTTCATTCTTCTAGTCCAAAGCTTATTCTCTTTAGAAGAGAAAAATTAAGTCCAACATGAATAAAAGAGTTCAGCCTGCTATTTGTCATCAGTGTCATTATCCCATATACATATTTCTCTTTTCTCCTCTTCCTGATGCCTTATTCTTCTAATAATGATAAAGAATATAATTTCCTCTGAAATATCTGCCCTCTCCCCTCATAACTAAAGGCAAAAAAATTTTTAATTGCTATGAAAGTGACAAAGTCTCACTGGAATTATTGCATGTTGCCTATTACTTTGGAAACTAGATCCTGATGATAGGTTCTGTTAAGAAAAGAAATCTTTTTTTATGTATACATATTTTATTTTCCCCATTTACATATTAAAATGATTTTAAAACTTTTTAAAACAAGTTTTGAGTTCCAAATTTAAGAAAACAAATCTTAAGGATGAGCTGTGGAGGCAACTCAGTGGTACAGTATATAGCGCACTGGCTAGGAGTCAGGAGGACCTGAGTTCCAATCTGACCTAGGCACTTATTAGTTGTGTAATTCTGGGCAAGTCACTTAACCCTTATTGCCTCGGGGTGGGGGGGAGAATGAGTTAGGATTGTTAATTTCTAAAATAATAGCACCATTCTGCACCAACTTTTCTATTACTTGTCTCTCCATCCATTACAGGCCCTGTCTCTGGCACATGATACAGAAGACCAGATGCCTTACAACAAGTCAATGTATCGTGCGATACAATTGAACCTCTGAGAACTAACTGCTTTCTCTACTCTTTTTCAACTCCCACTGTAGCTGACCTAGAACACACTTTCCAGACGTTGTTTGACTTAAGAACAAAAATAATCATATACCTGCTAGTTGAGGTCTCACAGGAGAGCTCATAGGTCAGAGGCTGCAAGCCTCAGCCTACAGTACAATTCTGTGATGTTAATATAATTCCAGTCTTTTTGGATAAAATCCTGCTTAAACTGCATAGTGCACACCCTATTCAGTGTCCTAAGGGATGCCTTTAGAAGCTTCTCTTAACTTTATTTGGAAAAAGAGGAGGCAAGTGGTTGAATTAGGACTCAAGTCAACAAACATTTATTTAGTGTCTGCTCTGTGCTAGGCATAGTGCTGAATGCTGGAGATATAAAGAAAGAAAGAAAAAATATTCCCTGCCTGCAAGGAGCTTAAGGTCCAATTGAGTGAGGGGAAGGCAAGGGATAGTCACATACAAACAATTATGAATAATATAGCCAAGATAAATTAGAGGTAATCTTAGATGGAAGGCCACTGGTAAGGATAAGGAGGACTAAGAAAGGCTTTTTGTGGCGCTAGGTGGCACAGTGGATAGAGCACCAGCCCTGAAGTCAGGAGGACCTGAGTTCAAGTCTGGTCTCAGACACTTCCTAGCTGTGTGACCCTGGGCAAGTCACTTAACCCCAATTGCCTCGGGGGGAGGGGAAGGCTTTTTGCAGAGCTCAGGTTAGAATCTGCAATCTACAGGTCATTTCAGTGAGGTCCTGTGACCTGTTCAATTTTCTTTTCATTTGATTGATTCTGTACTTGGCAATTTTTCTAGGTAGGAGTATATGTGTAGAGATGCAAAAGCTCTTTCTCTTTGGAATGCTGTCTTATTCAACAGTTGCACTGGAAATCCTCCAGTTCTCCTTAGACTTTTTGGATCAGGCCTATTTTTTTCCTGATTTCTACATTTTCAACAATTAAATTAGAATTTCTACTAGTTGAATTCACAGATGTCCTAAATATTACAAATTCTAATGATAATTTCTAAGAATTTGTCTGTGAGTCAGGAGCTGATAATTCATATTGAAAAATGCAAGATATCTAAATGGCCAATCTCAACCTGTTAACATATGTAAATAATTTAGGTCAAATAATAGTATGGGGATAGCCAGCCTTTTCAGTTTGAAAAAATGATTTAAGTTAAAATATGAAATAATGTATTTTGAAATAATGTATATTAAAGCTATAGGCTATAAATTTTTTTTTGGTCTCTGTTGGGGCTCCTTCTGCATTTAATGCTGTTGTTCAGTTGTTTAAGTCATGTCAGACTCTTCATGACCCCATTTAGGATTTTCTTAGCAAAAATACTGGAGCGGTTTGCCATTTCCTTCTCTAGCTCATTTTACAGATGAGGAAACTGAGGCAAACAGGGTTAAGTGACTTGCCCAGGCTCACACAATGAGTAAGTGTCAATGCCAGATTTGATTTCAGGAAGACAAATCTTTCTGATTACAGGCCCAGTGCTCTCTCCATCATGCCTAGTTTGACACTAAATAATAATAATAGCTACCATTTGGATAGTGTTTAGTGTGTGCCTGAATCTATGATAAATCCTTTTACAATAACTATCTCGTTTGAAAATCACAACAACACTGAGAAATAGATGTTATTATTATCCCAATTTTACAGATGAGGAAACTGAGGCAAAAAGGGGTTAAGTGGCTTACCTAGGGTTGTACAGTAAGTGTTTGATGCCAGATTTGAGCTTAGTTCTTGACTTCAGACCCTTTACTCTATCTACCACATCACCAATATTTTCTTCCTCTCAGCTTATCTGGATCCTCTTTATCCTTCAAAAATATACAACTCAAGCCATTGCTCCTTTAAGACGATTTGGAGTCAGGAGATCTGGGTTTCAGTTAATTCTCTGTGTAATTGCTGTGTCCAATCCTCTGCATCCTTAACTTCTGTTTCCCTTGGTTTACATAACTGTTAAATATGTGTAATAGCACCCACCTTGAAAAGTTGTAAAGTTATAAAATAGACATTGAGTATAGTATTCAAGAAACAGAGTTTAGTGTTAATGAATCATGAAATACATGGAGAGGAGTAAAGTGCAAGAAGAGTAGAAAGATAAGAAGGGACCCACTTATGAAGGGCTATAAAAGTAAGACAAGGATTTATATTTGACCCTAGAGGTGAAAGGGAGCTACTGGAAGAGAGGGAGGGAGAGACGTTGAAGGGGCTTAGGGAGATAGGGAGAGACAAGGAGAGGAGAGGAGAGGAGAGGAGAAGGGAGAGAGAGAAAGAGAGAGAGAGAGAGAGACAGAGAGAGAGAGAGACAGAGACAGAGACAGAGACAGAGAGAGAGAGAGACAGAGAGAAAGGGGGGAGAGACCGAGACAGGGAGAGACAGAGATAGAGACAGAGAGAGGGATAGAGAGACAGAAACAGAGAAAGAAATAGAGAAAGACAGAGAGAGGGACAGAGAGACAGAGAGAGACAGAAACAGAGACAAAGAGAGAGAGAAAGAGAGAGAGACAGAAACAGAGACAAAGAGAGAGAGAGACAGAAACAGAGACAGAGAGAGAGAGAAAGAAAGAAAGAAAGAGAGAGAGAGACAGACAGACAGACAGACAGACCAAGACAGGGAGAGACAGAGATAGAGATAGAGAGAGGGATAGAGATACAGAAACAGAGAAAGAGATAGAGAGACAGATAGAGAGAGACAGAGAGAGAGAGACAGAGAGAGAGAAAGAGAGACAGAGAGACAGAGAGAGAGACAGAGAGATAGAGAGAGACAGAGAGAGAGAGACAGAGAGAGAGAAAGAGAGACAGAGAGACAGAGAGAGACAGAGATTCAGAGAGAGAGAGAGAGAGAGAGAGAGAGAGAGAGAGAGAGAGAGAGAATTAGGCAGAGATGGAAGGGGAGAGGTAACACCATCAGTTAAAATGAGGGGAAAAAAATCTGGAAGAAATGCAGAATACGTGCTACATAGATTTATAGTCCCCTCCTCAGTTTGTAAGCATTTTTTCATATATCAAAAACATGTGCACTTATATTTGCTCTCATTAGATTAAATGCACTTTGAAGGAAGGTATTGTTGACTTCATTATCACTAGAACATAGCACAGTGCCTGGCACATAGTGAACCTTTAATAAATCCTTGTTTAGAATGGAGGGTTGGGTGAACTTCCTGTTGATTCCCAGTCATCTGTGTCATTCTTTATTCCTTCTCCTCACTCAAAGCATAGTTTATTCTAACCCTAACCAAGCTCCAATAGAATTGGAAGAAAACAGTGTCTGTCACTATAGCTCCTAGAATTCTTGTAGTTATGTGTCAGAACCTTTTCTTGCCTTTGGGGAAATCAGTCTGCATACCAAATTAATCTTAGGTTCCTCTTATTGAGACAGGAAGACCCGAGTTCAAATTCAGCCTTAAGGCTTATTAACAATATGACCTTGGGCAAGTTATTTAATTGCTGTCTGCCAAAACTTTTTATCAACTATAAAATAGAGATAATAATATGTCCCTCCCAGGATTTTTGTGAAAATAATACCTGGTACTCCAGACTCTGGACTCTTACTTAGCACAGTACCTGGAATATTAAAGATATATAATAGACACTTTCCCCTCTTTATTCCATAATGGAAGGAATATAAATTTCCAGTTTGTCTTGTAATGTGTATAAATGTATACAAACAAATGAAAATAGATTAAAGAATACAGAACAAGTTAAAATTTTAAAAAATCAGGGCAGCTAGGTGGCGCAGTGGATAGAGCACCAGCCCTGAAGTCAGGAGGACCTGGGTTCAAATCTGATCTCAGACACTTAACATTCCCTAGCTGTGTGACCCTGGGCAAGTCACTTAACCTCAATTGCCTCAGCAAAAAGCAAAAAAAAAAAAAAATTAAAAAATCACTGAAAATAGTTGTCTGTGAACATAACTTCTCAGTAATAAAATCCCATGAATCAAAAAAGGAACTATGTGGTGTTCAAGTGGCAGGGTCAAGTTTTAGATGAAGTAATGCTATAATGAGATCTCTTTTGTTAGATTCAAGTTTTAAAAACTTCAATCTAAGAAATATAGATATATCATATATTTTATTCTTTTTTGTTTTTAAAGTCATATTTTAACCTGTAAAATAAAATAAACATTTCTATAACACAACATAATAAAAGAAATGATTGCATATGAAATATATAAATATATCTATCTAAGCTTCCTGGAGGTGATAGGAGTCACTGGAAGAGAAGGTGAGGATGGGGGTTTGGGAAGAGATAAGGAGTGGGAGGGGAGAGAGAAACAGAGCTAGATAAAGATGCAGACAGAGAGATAACATGATCAGACATAAGCTTGTAATTTTTTTTTTTTTTTTTTGGCAAGGCAATTAGGGTTAAGTAATTTGCCAGAGATCAGTGTTAAGTGCTTGCAATCAGATTTGAACTCAAGTCCTCTTGACTTCAGGGACAGTGCTCCATCCACTACACCATTTAGCTGCCCCTAGACCTATGCTTTTAGAAGATCACTTTGAGAGTTGAATGAAATCCTAGCTGTGTGATCCTGGGAAAGTCACTTAACCCCAAATGCCTCCAAAAAAAAAAGAGAGAGAAAGAGAGAGTTGAGTGAAGGATGGACTAGAGTGGGGAGAGACTTGAGGCAAAGAAACCAAGATCCTGTACCAGCATGGTGGTGGTGTTCCATGAAAGGAAGTATATAAAACATGTTTATGAAGGTAAAATCAACAGGGCTTTCCAGAAGATTGGATAGAGAGGATGAGAGAGTAGGAGGAGTCAAGGATAACACCTAGATGGTGAGCCTGGTGACTGAGAGGATGGTGGTACCCTCCACAATAATAGAGAAGTTAAGAAGAGGGCTATGAAGTTTGGAGTGAAAGAATTAGAAGTTGATACAGCTGGTTTATACATGCCTCTCCTGACATAAGACCTTTTAAAGCAAATAAACATTCCTCTTTAGAATTCAGCTGGAAAGTAGTCCAAATCATGAATGTAGAGCATTCTCTCTCTGAAGCAAAGGCAGCTGCAATGGCTCAAAATCAGCCTTGCTTTGGAGCTTCTCTTCCCATCTGTGAACTTTTGGAAAGGGAATTCCAAAAGGGACCATGATCTTGGCACTTTCAGGTTCATAAACAGCATCTTTTTCAAAAACTGTGACTTCATTTTATTCTGATTGTCCCTGGGAGTCATAGAGGAAGACTGTTAACTTCAATTTGTAAATGGGGACAATAGAGATTAGAATTCAGATCTCTTAAGTCAGTAAAGATTTGCCCTAAAGATGAATTTGAAAAATTTGAGAATTCACTTCACCATATGCCACTTTCTAAGTAACACAACCAAGACTAGAATGCCACCCCTAAAAAAGGTGACTCAAAATAAAGCAAAGATGGAGTAGCCTAAAGAGTTGCTGGCTTAAAAGAAAAATTAGAGTACATTATAGAATTCAAAATGGATAATTTTGATTATATTAAGTTAAATTTTTTTTGTACAAACAAAACCAGTGCAGACAAGATTAGAAGGGAAGCAGTAAACTGTGAAAAATTTTTTATGTCCAAGGGTTCTGATAAAGGCCTCATTTCTAAAATATACAGAGAATTGACTCAAATTTATAAGAATACAAGCTATTCTCCAATTGATAAATGGTCAAAAGATATGAACAATTTTCAAATGAAATTAAAACCATTTCCAGTCATATGAAAAAATGCTTTAAAAGTGATCAGAGAAATGCAATTTAAGACAGCTCTGAGATACCAGCAATATTACAGACCTCTCAGATTAGCTAAGATGACAGGAAGAAATAATGATGAATGTTGGAGGGGATGTGGGAAAATTGGGATGTAACACAATGTTGGTGAAGTTATGAACTGATCCATTTATTTTGGAGAGTATTATGGAGCTCTGCCCAAAGGACTATAAAATGTATATAACTTTTGATACGATAGTGTCTCTACTGAGCCTGTATCCCAAAGAGATCATAAAAAAGGGAAAAGAACGCACATATGCAAAAATGGCTGAATAAGTTTTAGTTTATGAATGTTATGGAATATTATTGTTCTATAAGAAATAATCAGCAGGATGATTTTAGAAAGGATCGGTGAGACTTACATGAGCTGACGCTAAGTGAAGTGAGTAGAACCAAGAGATCTTTGCATATGGCAAAAATAAGATTAAACGATGATAAATTCTGATGAACATGGCTCTTTTCAACAGTGAGCTGATTCAGGCCAGTTCCAATGGTTTTTTGATTGAGAGAGCCATCTACACCCAGAGAGAGAACTGTGGGGACTGAGTGTGGATCACAACATAATATTTTCACTTTTTTTGGTTGTTATTTTTTTTTTGCATTTACTTTTTTTCTCATTTTTTTTCTTTTTTGATCTGATTTTTCTTGTGCATGATAATTGTGAATATATGTCTAGAAGAACTGCACATGTTTAAGATCTATTGGATTACTTGCCATCTAGGAAAGGGGGTAGGGGAAGGATGGGAAAAATTTGGCACACAAGGTTTTGCAAGGATGAATGTTGAAAACTATGGATATGTTTTGAAAATAAAAAGCTTTATTTAAAAAAAAGAGTTGTTGGCTTAGAGACAGAATCTTACATGTGCTCTTGATAAATTATTTCACCTCTCTCAACCTCAGTTTTTTTTTTTCATCTATAAAATGTGGATAAGGATGTGAACTTTTTTGAGAATAAGTAATCAGTTAGCATTGGTTGAGCACCTATTATGTGCCAAACCAGTGTCACTACTAAGTGATAGAAATTTATGAAAAGGATATAAGATTTAAAAAAGTGCTTTGCAAACCATGAAATACCAAGCAAAAAGAAGTATGCATTTTTCAGGGGTTTACCATTGAGAAACCAATGGTCCCTGGCTTCTCAGTTGTACTTATTCAGAAAAATTCAATTTGCACTGTGCTTTTCTCAGGAAACAATAACTGTGTAAAATGAGGGGTACTTCTATTGCAAAAATAGTCTATTCAAAGGAACTTGATGATACTTGGAATGAGTCACATTTAGGATCTCATTTATTTTTCTCAGGAGATGTCCAATCAATCTCTATGCTTTCTAAAGAACACAGTGCCTGGGGGATGATTTGAACTTTTCCACTTTCAGAATATCTTATAGTTTGACAATTGTCAATTCTGTTGGGAATTTGAGGTTACAGGTTAAGCATGAGTTACCGTGTCAACCAACTAGGAATTTCCTGAGCAGCTTGAACATGCTTGGAATTGTGTGTGTGAAGACAGAAGGGTACAAACTCCTTGATAAACATAGCTAGAATTCTTGGTCAATCTAGTGGGGGCTGGAAATGATTTTTCCTTCATAGTCAGCTTTGAGGCTTCCCAGGAGTCATGTCTTCAAGTGACAGAGGAAGGCCACAGAGGTCAAATGCCAAAGATAGTCTTTCACCTTTTACCTAATATGTTGACAGGAAATGTTATTTTTTTAAAAAGCCTATTCTAGATTATACACAAGATTGTGGTGGAAAGCAAGGGTGGGGTAAGTGAAAATGATGAATAATTCTGAAAGTGTTTATATCTGTTGTTTTGTTTTGTTTTGTTTTGTGCTTACAAGAGCTAACTCGCATTCAGGTCCTACTTCTTAAACATATTGGTTATATGACACAGGAAGCAACTAGGTGGCTCAGTGAATAGAATGCTAGCCTTAGAGGCAGGAAGATCTAAGTATAAATCTGGCCTCAGATGCTTATAAATTGTGTGTCTCTGTTTGCCTTAATCTACTGGAGAAAAAATAATGGCAAACCAATCCAATATCTTGGCCATGAAAAATTTTCAATGAGCCCATTTGGAGTTTTCTTGGCAAAGATATTATAGCGTTTTGCTTTTTGGTTTTGTTCTCTAGCTCATTTTACAGATGAGAGAATGGAGACAAACAAAATTAAGGCACTTGCCTGGAGTTACACAACTAGTGTCTGAGGTCAGATTTGAACTCAGGAAAATGAGTCTTTCTGACTCAAGGCCCAGTATCTATCCATGATACCATCTACTTGCTCCCTGTGGGGAATATCATACACGGATTTAGAAAGAGTTGGACATAACTAAACAACAACATAAGACATTGAACAAGTCAATTTTCCCATCAGTTGTAGAGAAGGTGTTGATTGACCTGAATTAGTAGAGGGAATTTATTCCTTCCTCTTCCAATGAAATCACAAATTCTTATCCCTGTCCATTTTTGCTTAAATTTAAATATGAATCCATCTAACATTATGGAATGGTTATCACTTCAAACTATATGTATATGTGGGAGGGATTTGGGGAGGTGTAGATATATGCATATATATACTCAAAGAGTATAACTCAAAGAGTAGAAAATTGGCTTCACTTCCCTGATCAATCTCTGTATTTAGACATCTTTCTTCATGCCAGAGACAACATCCCCTCTCAGACTAAGGTAATGGAACAGCCTTAACTGAGATTTAGATTTATTTTATGATCATTGTTATTAGTCATTTATGCTTTCCCTAAATATTTAGAAGATACCTCAGAGATCATTATGCTGTACAGAAATCTCATCTACAATATTCCCTGGAGACAAAGTCTCAACCTTTTTGAGAAAGCAAAATTCTTAGGGTCCAGACTGCGTAGAGAATGAGAGAGTTGGGTTATAAACTTCTGTCAAATTCAGAAGAAAATCCATTGCTCAGAATAGTTAGTCTCAGGCTAAATCAGTTTTCTTTTCCCTGAAAGGACAGGTCTGAAATATCTCTACATTATCAGTAAAGCATCTTGGGAAGAAGTAATTATTCTCACAGAAAAATTTCCTGCTAGTCTGTAAAATTGTAGGTAGCAAAAGTAAGCAAAGACTAATAGAATGTAGTGAATTTTATCTGTAAAGTTGCAAAAAAAATTGCCCAAGTAAGGACTACAGAAAGTTCTGTTGGAAATAATTGAGTATGTATAGGACATTTCTTTTTATCATTGACCACCTTGGGTATATGCTTAACACTGAGGTCTCTAAGTCAAAGGACATGGACATTTTCATCACATTTTTTGAGCATAATTCCATATTACCTTCCAAAATTGTTGAACAAATTCACAGCTTCCTCATCTGTACTTTAGGGTGCTTCTTTGCTCAATCCCTTCAGGTAAACATTTCTCATCTTTTTGATATCTTTTATAATTTGCTGTGTGAGAAGTAAAACCTTAGCATTCTTTTCATTGGTATTTCTATTATTAATGATTTGGAGGAGTCTTTCACATGAGAACAGTTTTCAATTGTTCTGAAAATGGTTCTTATCTTTTGACAAATATGTTCCGTGGGAAATGACTTTTGTTTTTATATATTTGTGCTAGTTGCTTAAATATCTTGGATAGCAGGAGCTTATAATAAGTATGTGATACATAGAATTCTTGAAGAAATATATGTATATATGCATGTATACACACAAATGTGCATGCATTGTATGTACCCATGTATGTGTACACATATATACATGTACATGTGTACACATGCACATTCCCTTCTATCAGCCCTCAAAAGTCACATAAACAGTTTATTCCTCCATGAATTATTATCATCATTCTCACCCCATTCTTAAATGATCATATTAATCTGCATTTAGAATTTTTATCATTTGCTTATCATGGCCAAGAAGATAAGTGGCTATTTGTAAGGCCATAATGAATTGTTAAATATTCTTGCTAGATTAACATTTGAGGAAAAACTCTATGTAAACATTTTGTTGTTGTTACTAACATGACTGAATAAATGGCTTAGAAACTTGTCCCTTATATTTGTTATTACTTAGTCCAACTCTACTTTTTCCCTGGTATGAGTAGAGCTAATTAAAAAATGTTTCAGGTGTTGTTCTCCTTGAATGGATCTATTTATCATTCCCAGCTGGCACATGATTAATTTTCAGTGTCTCTTCAATTTCCTCATACTTAATGGCTTGCCACCCCTTTATATAGGTACCTCCCACTGAGAGTCTTGATGTTTAGAAGGGGCACTTCTGTTTTCTTCTTATTTGTCCACTCTGTTCAGTCTTCCTTTGAGGCAGCTGGGCAAGGTTATTGCAGTTTATCTTGGGCTGCTTTGTGAAAGATCTCCAAAATGAAGTGGAAAGATGGAATTAATTCTGTTGGCATAGGTGCTTGCACTAAAAGGAAGGCCTTGATGTAAAAAGGGGGAGTTTTTTGTTTGTTTGTTTTAGTTTCTAATGCAACTGACTGTAACAACTTTACTATCAGGCTATCCCTTAGATAACTATGTATATATTCTGAGAGAAGTTTGATTTCAAGTTGAGATTGATGGTATTAATTCTAGTAAGAGGAGATCAAAAGCAGATTCTAGATTTGGATCCTGAAGGGACCTTCAAAATTTGCTAGTTTAGTCTAGTCTAGTCCAAATCCTTCATTTTATAGATGAGGAAACTGAAATTTAGAAAGTTAAAGGGGATGGGGCAGCTACATGGTACAGTAGATAGAAGAACAACCCTGGTGTCAGAAAAAACCTGTGTTCAAATCTAGCCTCTGACATTTCCTAACTGTGTGACCCTGGGCAAATCATTTAACTCTGATTGTGAAAAGAAAGGAAGAAGGAACAAATAATAAAGTGACTTGTCCAAAATCATAGAAGTAGAAAGTAACAGTTGTGCTTAACTATTTGAAGAACAAGTTCCATTTTAAGAAACATAATTTACTGGAAAATCATATATTTTTTTGTCAGCCAACTCATAAGAAGCTGGATATTCAGACTATGAAGGCGTATAACCAAAGTAGTCAGAGCTTACTGGTGGTGATTTGCAATACTCACCTGCTCCATCTAACTTCATTTAAAACTAACTCATTAATGAGAATGAACTAACCCTAAACATTAAGTACCTACTATGTGCCAGATAATATTCTAAGCTTTGAAAATACAAATAAGAAAGATAGATTATCCCTGCCCTTAAGAAACTTAAAATCCATTAGGGGAGACAGCATGCCAAAAAATTAGATTTAAAATAAGCTACATAAATAATTAATTAACTGAGGAAAATCATTAGATTAAGAGGGATTTTTAGGAAGACTTCTTACTTAGAGTTAATAATTGGTAATTTGAGGTATGCTGTCTTTTCCATCTAACTTGATTTGTATGCTTATCAAAGATAATCTTGAGAACGATTCTCACTTCAAAACCCTATCTTCCACCCAGCCTCTTTCTTCCTCTCTCTGCTCTCCCTCTCTCATGTGTATCTGTGTGTGTTTAAAGTAGAGATCCAGAGATTGTTTTGAGAGACAGAGGCTTATAATTGTGGATTAAAGAAAAATTATAAGGAATTTGTTTAATAGCAAAGCAGATCTGAGACCAAGGATTTCCAATTAGCACCAGACAAAGGCCATTAAAATAATAGCATACTTTATTTAGGGACCATCTACTGATTTTCATTAGCTTCCCCTGAACAAGTATGATGGTTCATGGCTGAATATAAATCTGCTTTTATGAAGGAGAGGCTTCCATCAGCATTATTTCTGGGGCTTGGTCAGGCAACAATCAATAAACGTTTATTGAATGCTTATTAATTATGTACTAGGTATTGTGCTAAACACTAGGGATTCAAACAAAAAGCTCAAGAAGCTTACAATCTAATGAGGAAGATAATATGTCATTATGTAAAACAACTATGCACAAACATATATGAAGTATAAATTGGAAGCAATATCTGAGGGAAGGAATTAACATTAGGTAGGAGTGAGAAAGGTTCTTGCAGAAAATCTTGCAAATTTTAGTTGGCACTTCAAGGAAACCATGGAAACCAGGAGGCAGAGATAAGGAGGAAGATCATTCCAAGTGTGGACGACAGCTGGTGAAAATGGAGGTGTGAAATAAGGAGATGAGTTTCTGGTACACAGTAATTGCTTGAAAATGCTTTTGTCTTTATTTAATTCATTCATTCATGGAGCCAAAGAAGATGCTTTGCAGAGATAAAATAGAGGTTTTCCGCATACAGATTTGAGAAATCTGCACCAGAGGACATAAGTTGCTCTGCAGGGTTGGAGACATGAGTGCCCAGTCACCAATATTTCTATTTGTATGTTCTGGTCCCTTAGATTCTTTGCCTATTCCTTTTCATGCAGTTCCCTGGACACGTCATTATTGTCCATCTTATTTTCCTGGTTATACACTTGCTCTCTAATTGTAACCTTCCCACTTGTCAGGGTAGTGACCTCATGTGAATGGAGGTTTATACTGTTTGATTAAATGTCTTTTATTTTGAACTAATTTGTTCCTTGACTTGTGAAAATAAACACATTGGTAGGAACTCAAGAGTTACTGTATGTATGTGAGTAGCTACTGACTTAGAATGCCTTGAATGTGCAGGTGCTACATAGTATGTAAGGTCTACAAGTGCTTTCCTTTAAACAATCATGTACAATTATTTTCATTTTACAGTGAAGGAAAGAAGTTAACAGTGGTTAAATATATACTCACTTGCCTATGAACATATAACTGATGATATCTGAGGCTGGCATCTGACACCAGAGACACGACATCACCTGACACCAAGTTTTTTCCACTACACCATGCTGCCTTTCAAATTCTGTGCTACAGAGTTTCTTTGAAATTTTAAAAATCAATTTGATCCTATCTTTTGCTCTTATCACTTAATTGGAATGGTGAAGCAGATGCTGGGAAGTGGAATTGGCTTGAATTGCTTCCTTGAGGAGGAAACCATATGCCTTTGAAGACAACATGTCTCTTACACAGTGTTGCAAAATAAAGCTGTCTGTAAGCCCCAGAATGTTATGCTGGAGACTCCAGCTCGCACCACCTACAAATTTAGCTTGGGAATGAACAGATGGCTGAAGGTCAATTGGAAAACTCTTGCAGCCTTGGAAAATGATAAGAGGGACTTGGCAATCCAGAGACCTTTCTACTTAATGCCCATGCAGGCATGAATTAAAATGATATTGGCTGGGATTTTGTCATTGGCTTTAGGCACCACACTGCTCCTCATTTCCCCAAGTATCTACCATTGCTAGAGGTGGATACTCTGTTATTTTGGATGAAGGAACTCCAGAATGGATTGACATATATGTGGCAATTTAAGAAGATAGTCAGATCTCTGAATTACAACCAGGTCTCATCTTTTAATATTGGAAGAGAAAAGAGGGTGGGAATTAGGAATGGCCTTTTCTTCCATATCTACAGTTTTTATTCTACATAAAAGAAGTAATGCCAAGATTTTCCTGTTCTCCTTGCTGGCAATTACTTTGAGCAATATAGTAGTTAATATTAGTTGCTACAATTAACCTGATAAAAAAGAAATTTCTAAATATATAAATATGTACATATGTATGTATATTTTTTCCCTAAAAATCAGAATACCTCTCCAAAATCATTGCTCCAAAGGTGCTCTAAATCACTATTGATCAGAGAAATGCAAATTAAGACAACTCTGAGATACCACTACACACCTGTCAGATTGGCTAAAATGACAGGAAATGATAATGACGAATATTGGAGGAGATGTGGGATTTTTATGGAACACTAATGCATTGCTGGTGGAACTGTGAATGGATCCAGCCATTTTTTTTTCCTTAGGCAATTGGGGTTAAGTGACTTGCCCAGGGTTACACAGCTAGGAAGTGTTAAGTATCTGAGACCAGATTTGAACTCAGGTCCTCCTGACTTCAGGGCTGGTGCTCTAACCACTGCAACACCTAGCTACCCCAGGATCCAGCCATTCTAAAGAGCAATTTGGAACTATGTTCAAAAAGTTATCAAACTGTACATACCCTTTGACCCAGCACTGTTTCAATTGGGCCTATATCCCAAAGAGATCTTAGGGGAGAGAAAGGGCCCCACATGTGCAAGAATGTTTGTGGCAGACCTTTTTGTAGGAGCAAGAAACTGGAAACTGAAGGGATGCCCATCAATTGGAGAGTGGCTGAATAAATTATGGTATTTGAATGTTATGGAATATTATTATTCTATAAGAAACTACCAGCAGGATGATTTCGGAGAGGCCTGGAGAGACTTGCATGAACTGATGCTGAGTGAAATGAGCAGAACCAAAAGATCACTGTACATGGCAACATCAATATTATGTGACAATCAATCCTGATGAACGTGACTCTTTCCAACAATGAGATGATTCAGACCAGTTCCAATGATCTTGTGATGAAGAGAGCCATCTACACCCAGAGAGAGGATTGTAGGAACTGAATGTGGATCACAACATAACATTCTTACTTTTTTTGTTGTTGTTAGCTTGCATTCTGTTTTCTTACTCATTTATTTTCCTTTTTGATCTGATTTTTTCTTGTGCAGCAAGAGAATTGTATAAACATGTTTACACATATTGGATTTAACACATACTTTAACACATTTAGCATATATTGGATTACTTGCCATCTAGGGGAGGGGATGAGGGGAAGGAAAGGAAAATCTGAAACACAAGGCTATACAAGGGTCAATGTTGAGAAATTACCCGTGCATATATTTTGAAAAGAAAAAGCTTTGAAAATTAAAAAAAGAAAGAACTGATACACAGAAGTGTAGCTAGTATATGGATAGTTTAGAACTTAAAATGCAACAAAAATAAATAAATAAAACTAAGCTTAATAAAAGAAAAAAACCAAAATCTTTCTCCAGCTTCATGTCAGTTCACATCAGTTTAGTATAATTTAAAGACCATTTTTATCATGTTAGCAGATCTTAGACTAATCTCATTCTGATTATTCAAAACTATATTTCCCATTCTAAAAATGCAGATTAAACCAATTAATTGCCTTCTCTTTATCGCTTTTCCAATTTGTTGTTTCTCTCTGAAGCCTCTTTGATTGAAAGGCTTTCTTTTTAGTTCTTTTCCTTTGCTGTACTGAGTGTCATAAGATATTCAGTAAACCCCAGGATGCATTTTATGGATGAGGACTATGGTTATATTTGGGCATGGAGACATTCAAAATTTTCTCTGAATAGCCACTGTTTTGGCTGGTGATGATAGTCTGATACTCTGCTTATAAGCAGGAATACATTTTCATTTTCTTTCTTCCTTGATAAGCTTTTGACAAGTAGCTTTAATGTATGACACTTGTATATGAAGGTATTGGCCCCCTCCCAACAATAACTAAATTCCCACTTCCCTTCTGAAGGGATT
The DNA here is from genome assembly GCA_023553655.1 of Myrmecobius fasciatus. Taxonomy (NCBI): domain Eukaryota; kingdom Metazoa; phylum Chordata; class Mammalia; order Dasyuromorphia; family Myrmecobiidae; genus Myrmecobius; species Myrmecobius fasciatus. The sequence goes on along the minus strand of JAJPUD010002698.1, from coordinate 236,604 downwards.
TTTTAAAAGATACCAGAGAGCAGTATAGGTGTATATTTTTTATATTCTCAGAATTTCAGGTTCAAGAAATATTGAGAGGAGAACTTGAACCTAAGTCTTTGGGTTCCGTGTCCAAAGTTGCTTAAATTAGGTCATATATAGAAGTATTTGAAAACATTTAAGTTCCAGCATTAGGTAAGCACTGACCTTTTTGTTCATTTTTAAAGGGTATTGAGCAGATAAGGTTTTAATTTAGTATCAGAAGTCTTAGCATAAGAGAAAATTAGAATACAGTGCCTTACCTGCCAAATTACCTTATACTGAACCTTTTTCTGTCTGTGAATATGTTAAGTTTATACTTAGGTTCTATATATTTTTATGTACTTGTTTTCTACACTGTTAAGGTGTAAGCTCTTTGTGAGAGGAGATTATTTGATTCTTTGTACTAGTAACCTTGGTATTTAATGATGGCTGGGATATTTGTTCAGTTTTTTTAGTTTTTGTGAGCCTAATTCAGGTTTTCTTGGCAAAGATACTGGAGTGGTCTGCCATTTGCTTCTCCATCTCATTTTACAGAAAAGGAATTGAGGCAAATAAAGTTATGTGGCTTTCCTAGGGTCACACAGCTAGTGAATGTCTGAGGACAGATTTAAATTTAGGAAGAGGAGTCTTCCTGACTCCAGTTCTGATATTCTATATCCACTGTACCACCCAGCTGCCCCAATATTAGATAGGTAATAAACAGTTTTTGGTTGATTGACATAAGAGGCCTTTCATCACATCTTCAATAAGTGGATGTCCGAACTTTGCTTGAAATATCTACATAATTCTGGAAAGGGCTGCTTAGATATCACTAGATTGCCAAAGAGATCTGTGCCACAAAAAACCTTAAGAACCCCTGGGTCTAAGTTTTATATAACTCTCATTTCTGTTTGTCAATCTTCATTTTTCTTGATGTCTCTGCAATTTTTGATACTACTGATCACCTTCTTATTCTTTCTTCTCTCAGTTTTTGTGACACTGCTCTCTTTTGATTCTTATCCTACCTATCTGATAGTTCCTTTTCAATCTTCTTTGCTGGATATTTACTTAGATTATACTTGATAATTATGGGCAACTCGAGATTATACTTGATAATTATGGGCAACAATTTCCTAGACCCTACTCTCTTATTCCTCTATATTATCTTGATTGATGCTCTCAACAGCTTCCATGTGTTACAAAGATGACTCTCAAATTATCTAACCCTAACCTCTCTTTTGATCTCCAGCTCTATACTTGGACATCTCAAATGAGACATCTGAAATACCTCAAAGAAAAACTAGTCATTATCTTTCCCCTTCAATTGTTCCCTTTCCTAAGTGTTATATGCTGAGTTCTTCATCTCACCCTCCATTTTCTTCCCCCCCCAACATTCGAATATTTTTATTATTAAATCTTTTCATTTTCAAAACATATACATCAATAATTTTCAACATTTACCCTTGCAAAACCTTGTGTTCCAAATTTTTCCCTCCCTTTCCCCCATCTCCTTCCCTAGACAGCAAGTAATACAATATATGTTAAATATGTGCTATTTTTCCATACATAGTTCCACAATTATCATGCTGTACAAGACAAATCAGATCAAAAAGGAAAAACATGAGAAAGAAAACAAAATGCAAGCAAACAACAAAAAAAGAGTAAAAATACTATGTTGTGATCCACACTCAGTCTCTACAATCCTCTCTCTGGGTGCAGATGGTTCTCTTCATCACAAGACCATTTTACTCTCCATTTTCTATCAGGTATCAAATCCAATTGATTCTACATTTTTTTGGTGAGGCAATTGAGGTTAAGTAACTTGCCCAGGGTCACACAGCTAGTGAGTATTAAGTGTCTGAGATGAATTCAAGTCCTCCTGATTTAAGAGCCAATGCTCTATTCATTGTGCCATTTGGTTGTCCCTGATTCTACATTGTTAACAGCTCTCATTCCCTCCCCTAACCCTTCTATCCTGTGACACTGTCACCACCCTAGTTCATACCCTCATCATCTCATACTTGGATTATTGCAAGAGTTTTGTTGATTTATCTTTTTGTCTGTTGTCTTTCCCAACTCCACTTCATCCTCCACTTAGCTTCTGAGATCTTCCTAATGTTATATCTTACATATTTATTTCTATACATTTTATGGTTCATTGACACTGAGATCTTTGTTGTTACTGGCACACTATCTCCTGACTGCATTTTCTCATACGTCTTGGAATTCTTTTCCTCTTCATGTCTATCTCCTGGTGTCCCTGGCTTCCTTAAAATCTCAAATAAAATCATACCTTCCAAAGAAAGCCTTTCCCACTTACTATTAGTGACTTCTCTCTGAGATTAGTTCTAATTTGTCTTGCCTCAATTTTATTTATTTAGCTTTTTCTCAATGGCATTTTATTTTTTCCCAATTACATGTAAAATAGTTTTCAACTTTAGTTTTTGTAAGATTTTGAGCTACAAATTTTTCCCTTTCTTTATCTTCCTCCTCCCCAAGACAGCAAGCAATCTAATACAGGTTAAATATGTGGAATGGTTTTTTTTAATTTAAGTTTTGATTATCAGAACATATGCAAGGATAATTTTTCAACATTGATCCTTGTAAAATCTTCTGTTCCAATTTCCCCCCTTCCCTCCATCCCCTCCCCTAGATGACAAATAACCCAATATATGTTAAACATGGTAAAAATCTATGTAAATCCAATTTAGGCATACATATTTATACAATTATCTTGCTGCACAAGAAAAATCTGATCAAAAAGAAAGAAAAATGAGAAAGAAAATAAAATCCAAGCAAACAACAACAAAAACAACATAGCAAAAATGCTATGTTGAGATCCACACTCAGTGCCCATAGTTCTTTCTCTAGGTGTAGATGGCTATCATCATAGATCATCTCATTATTGAAAAGAGTCATGTCCATCAGAATTGATCATTGTATAATCTTGTGCTGCCATGTACAGTGATCTCCTGGTTTTGCTCATTTCACTTAGCATCAGTTCCTGTAAGTTTCTCCAGGCCTTACTGAAATCATCCTGTTGATTGTTTTTATAAAACAATAATATTCTGCAACATTCATATACCATAACTTATTTAGTCAATCTCCAACTGATGGGCATCCACTCAGTTTCCTTTTTGCCACCACAAAAAGGGCTACCACAAACCTTTTTGCACATAGTTTCCCTAATATTGAACCATCCCTGCATTTCTCATATAAATCCTACTTGGTTATAGTATATTATCCTGAGGGTGACTTTCTGTAATCTCTTTGCTAATATTTTATTTAAGATTTTCGCATCAATTCATTAGGGAAATTGGTTCATAGGGTTCTTTCTCTGTTTTCACCCTACCTGGTTTAGCTATCAGTACCATATCTGTGTCATAAAAGCAATTTGGTAGGTCTCCTCCTTTCCCTATTTTTTCACATAATTTGAATAGTATTGGAATTAATTGTTCTTTAAATCTTTGGTAGAATTCACATGTAAATCCACTTGGTGTTGGAGATTTTTTCTTAGAGAGTTGATTAATAGCTTATCCTATTTCTTTTTCTAAAATGGGACTATTTAATTTATTTTCTCTTCTGTTAATCTTGGCAATCTATATTTTTGTAGTTATTCTTCCATTTCACTTAGATTATCAAATTTATTGATATATAGTTGGGCAAAATAACTCCTAATTATTGACTAATTTCCTCTTCATTGGTGGATAATTCTCCCTTTTCATTTTCAAGATTAACAATTTGATTTTCTTCTTTCCTTTTTCCAAATGATAAATTAAAGGTTTATCTGTTTCGTTGGTTTTTCTCATAAAAACTATTAGTTTTATTTATTAATTCAATAGTTTTCTTATTTTCAATTTTAATAACCTCCCCTTATATTTTTAAAATTTCATATTTAGTATTTGTTGGGGGGGTTAATTTGTTCTTATTCTAGCTTATCTCTTTCTCTATTTTATGCAAGTAAGCATCTAGAGATATAAATTTTCCCCTAATAACCACTTTGGCTGCATCCCACAAATTTTGATATATTGTCTCATTATTGTCATTCTCTTGGATGAAATAACTGAATGTATCTATGATTTGTTGTTTCACCCATTCCAACTAATTTTTGGTCTATTTTCCCCTGGCCTTTTATTGCATGTAATTTTTATTGGATCATAATCTGGAAAAAATGCATTTACTATTTCTGCCTTTCTACAGTTGATTTTGAGGTCTTTTTGTCCTAATATATAGTCAATTTTTATATAGGTTCCATGAACCACCAAGAAAAAAGTGTACTCCTTTTTGTCACCATTCAATTTTCTTCAAAGAGATATCATACCTAACTTTTCTAAAATTCTATTTACCTCCTTAACTTTTTTAAAATTTATTTTGTGGTTCTATTTATCTATTTTCTGAGAGAGCAAGGTTGAGATCCTCCACTAGTACAGTTTTGCTGTCTGTTTCTTGTTGCAGCTCTCTTAACTTCTCTAGGAATTTGGATGCTTTACCACTTGACGCACATATAAACATATGTGCTTTAGCAAGATATAGTTTCCTTCTTAATCTTTCTTAAGTATATCTATTTTTGCATTTGCTTCATCTGCGATCAGGATTGTTACCTCTGCTTTTTTTTTTTTTTTTACTTCACCTGAAGCATAATAGATTCTGCTCCAGCTTTTTATCTTTACTTAAATGTATCACTGTGCTTTAAATGTGTTTCTTGTAAACAACATGTTGTAGGATTTTGGCTTTTAATCTAGCCTGCTATCCACTTCTGTTTTATAGAAAAGTTCATCCCTTTCAGATTCACAGTTAAAATGACGAATTCTGTATTTCCTGCCAGCTTATTTACCCCAAGTTATGCTTTTCTTTTTCCTTTCTCCCTTTCCTTCCTCCCCAGTATTTTACTTCTGACCACCACCTTCCTCAAACAGCCCTCCCTCTTTACAGCCCCTCCCCCTTTATTATATTATCCACCTTAGGACTTCTGTTTTCCCTTGTATTAGCCTCCTCTTTTCCTTTCTCCTTTCCTCTCCTACTTCTCTATAAGATGAGACAAGTTCCTCTGTGAAACCAAATATGTCTAATATTCTCTCTTGAGCCAAATCTGATGAGAGTAAAATTCACACAATATTCATCCTCCTTCCTTCTTTCTTTCTTATAATAGGTCTTCTTTGCCTCTTCATGAGGTGTAATTTCTCTCATTTTACCTCCACTTCCTTCTTTTTCTAGTACAATCCCCTTCCCACCTCTAGTTTCTTTTTATATTATCACAGTAAAATCAAATTATACCTGCACTCTCTAAGTGTACCCATAATAGAGATATAGTTCTCAAGAGTTCTTTCCTTTTTACCTTTTTATGCTTCACTGTATTTGGAAATCAAATTTTTTGTTTAGCTCTGGTCTTTCATCAGAAATAAATGAAATTCACCTGTATCATTGAATCTCTATCTTTTTCCCTGAAAGATAATGCTCAGTTTAGCTGGAGAGTTGATTCTTGGCTGCAATCCAAGTTCCTTTGCCTTTTGGAATATCATATTTCTGGCCCTTTGATCCTTTAAGGTGGAAGCTGCCAGATCCTGAGTAATCCTGATTGTGTCTCCCCAATATTTGAATTATTTCTTTCTTACTACTTGCAATATTTTTTCCCTGGTCTGATAATTCTGAAATTTAGCTACGATTTTCTTTGGTGTTTTCATTTTGGGGTCTCTTTCTTTTATGTTCTGATTCTAGGATATCAGGGCAGTTTTCCTTGATGATTTCCTGAAATATAATGTCTAGGCCCTTTTTTCTTCATAATTTTCAGGAAGTCCAATAATCCTTAGATTCTCTCTCTCTTTTTTTTAATTAAAGCTTTTTATTTACAGAACATATGAGTGATTTTTCTACATTAACCTTTGCAAAAAAAAATTTTTGTTCCAAATGTTTCCCCTCTTTTCCCACATGCCCACCCCAGATGACATGTAGTCAATACAGGTTAAATATGTTAAATTAAATGACAAATCCAATATATGTATACATATCTATACAGTTATGTTACTGCACAAGAAAAATAAGATCTAGAAAGAGAAAAAAAACAACCTAAGAAGGAAAACAAAATGTAAGCAAATATTCACAGAAAGCATTAAAATGTTGTGGCCCACACTCAGTTCCCACAGGCCTCTCTCTAGATGTATATGACTATCTTTATCGCTGAACAATAGGAACTGGTTTGAATCACTTCATTATTGAAGACAATCATGTCCATCAGAACGGATCATTGTATAGTCTTGTGGCTGTGTATAATGATGTCCTGGTTCTGCTCATTTCACTTAGCATCAGTTCATGTAGGTCTCTCCAGGCCTCTCTGAAATCATCTTGTTGGTCATTTCTTACAAAACAATAATATTCCATAACATTCATATACCATAATTTATTCAGCCATTCTCCAATTGATGGGCATCCATTCAGTTTCCAGTTTCTTGCCACTACAAAAAGGGCTGCCACAAACATTCTTGCACATGTGGGTCCCTTTCCCTCTTTTAAGATCCCTTTGGGGATATAGGCCCAATAGAAACACTGCTGGGTCAAAGGGTATGTACAGTTTGATAACTCTTTGAGTATAGTTCCATATTGCTCTCCAGAATGGTTGGATCTGTTCACAGTTTCACCAACAATGTATCAGTGTCCCAGTTTTCCCACATCCCCTCCAACATTCACCATTATCTTTTCCTGTCATTTTAGCCAATCTGACAGGTGTGTAGTGGTATCTCAGAGTTGTCTTTATTTGTATTTCTCTGATCAATAGTGATTTGGAGCTCTTTTTCATATGAGTAGAAATAGTTTTCAATTTATTCATCTGAAAATTATCTGTTCATATCTTTTGACCATTTATCAATTGGAGAATGGCTTGAATTCTTATATACTTCAATCAATTTTCTATATATTTTAGAAATGATGCCTTTACCAGAACCTTTGAATGTAAAAATGTTTTCCCAGTTTATTGCTTCCCTTCTAATCTTGTCTGCATTAGTTTTGTTTGTACAAAAACTTTTAAACTTGATATAGTCAAAATTATCTATTTTGTGATTAATGATGACCTCTAGTTCTTTGGTCACAAATTTCTTCCTCCTCCACAGATCTGAGAGGTAAACCATTCTACATTCTTCTAATTTGTTTATAATATCATTTTTATGTCTAGATCATGAATCCATTTCGACCTTATCTTGGTATATGGTGTTAGGTCAATACCTTGTTTATTTCATACTAGTTTCCAATTTTCCCAGCAGTTTTTGTCAAATAGTGAGTTTTTATCCCAAAAGCTGGGGTCTTTCGGTTTATCAAACACTAGATTACTATAGTCATTGACGATTTTGTCCTGTGAACCTAACCTATTTCACTGATTAACTACTCTCTTTCTTAGCCAGTACCAAATGGTTTTGATGACCGCTGCTTCATAATATAGTTTTAGATCTAGTACAGCTAGGCCACCCTCATTTGCTTTTTTTTTTTTTTCATCAATTCCCTTGAAATTCTTGACCTTCTGTTTTTCCAGATGAATTTTATTGTTATTTTTTCTAGGTTAGTAAAATAATTTCTTGGGAGTTTGATTGTATAGCACTAAATAAATGGATTAGTTTAGGTAGTATTGCCATCTTTATTATATTCGCTCAACCTATCCAAGAGCACTTGATATTTTTCCAATTGTTTAGATTTAACTTATTTGTATGGATAGTGTTTTGTAGTTTTGCTCATATAGATCCTGACTTTCCCTTGGCAGATATATTCCCAAATATTTTGTACTATCGAAAGTATTTTAAATGGAATTTCTCTTTGTATCTCTTGCTGTTGGAATTTGTTAGTGATGTATAAAAATGCTGATGATTTATGTGGATTTATTCTGTATTCTGCAACTTTGCTAAAGTTGTGGATTAATTCTAATAGTTTTTTAGTTGATTCTCTAGGGTTCTCTAAGTATTCCATCATAACATCTGCAAAGAATGATACTTTGATTTCCTCATGACCTACTCTAATTCCTTTAATCTCTTTTTCTTGTTTTATTGCCAAAGCTAGCATTTCTAATACAATATTGAATAGTAATGGTGATAGTGGGCAACCTTGTTTCAACCCTCATCTTGTTGGGAATGGTTCCAGTTTATCACCATTACATATGATGCTAGCTCATGGTTTTAAATAGAGGATACTGACTATTTTAAGGAAAAGTCCATGAATTCCTATACTCTCTAGTGTTTTTAATAGGAATGGATGTTGGATATTATGAAATGCTTTTTCTGCAATCTATTGAGATAATCATATGTTTTTTTTGTTAATTTGATTATTGATATAGTCAATTATGCTAATAATTTTCCTAATATTGAACCATCCCTTCATTCCTAGTATAAATCCTACTTGGTCATGGTGTATTATTCTGGGGATGATTTTCTGTAATCTCTTTGTTAATATTTTATTTAAGATTTTTGCATCAATATTCATTAGGGAGATTGTTCCATAATTTTCTTTCTCCGTTTTTGTTCTACCTGGTTTAGGTAAAAGTACCATGTCTGTGTCATAAAAGGAATTTGATAGGAGTCCTTCATTCCCTGTTTTTTCAAATAGTTCATATAATATTGGAGTTAATTGTTTTTTAAATGTTTGGTAGAATTCACATGTAAATCCATCTGTTCCTGGGGATTTTTTCTTAGGGAGTTGATTAATGACTTGTTCTATTTCTTTTTTCTAAAATGGGACTATTTAAGTAATTTATTTACTCTTCTGTTAATCTGGGCAATCTATATTTTTGTAGATATTCCTTCATTTCACTTATGTTTTCAAATTTATTGGCATAAAGTTGGGCAAAGTAACTCTTAATTATTGCTCTAATTTCCTCTTTATTGGTGGAAATTCCTTTTCATTTTGGAGACTAAATTTGATTTTCCTCTTTTCTTTAAATTAACTAGAGGTTTATCTGTTTTATTGGTTGTTTCATAAAACCAACTTTTAGTTTTATTTATTAATTCAATCATTTTTTACTTTCAATTTTATTAATCTCTCCTTTTATTTTTAGATTTTCAAGTTTGGTATTTGATTGGGGAGTTTTAATTTGTTCTTTTTCTAGCTTTTTTAGTTGCAAGCCCAGATCATTGATTTTTCTCTTTCTCTATTTTATGCAAATAAGCATCTAGAGATATGATTCCCACTTAGTACCGCTTTGGCTGCATCCCACAAATTTTGGTATGTTGTTTCATTATTATCATTCTCTTGGATGAAATTAGTAATTGTATCTGTAATTTGCTCATTCACCCATTCATTCTTCAGGATGAGATTATTTAGTTTCCAATTGCTTTTTGGTCTATTTTCTCCTTGCATGTGATTTTTATTGCATCATAATCTGAAAAAGATGCACTTACTTTTTGCCTTTTTATATTTTATTTTGAGGTTTTTAATGCCCTAACACATTCATGAACCACAGAGAAAAAAGTAAACTCCCTACTGTCTCCATTCAATTTTCTCCAAAGATCTGTCATACCTAACTTTTCTAACATTTTGTTTACTTCCTTAACTTCTTTCTTATTTATTTTGTGGTTTGATTTATGTAGTTCTGAGAGAGGGAGGTTGAAATCCCCCACTATTATAGTTTTGCTGTCTATATCTTCTTCTTCTTTTTTTTTAATAAAACTTTTTATTTGCAAAACATATGTATGGGTAATTCTTCAACATTAACCCTTACAAAGCTTTCTGTTACAAATTTTCCCCCCCTACTCCCCACCCCTCCCCTAGATGGCAGGAAATCCACTACATGTTAATTATGTTAAAATACTTGACAAATTGAATATATGTATACATATTTCCACACTTATCATTGTTGTGCAAGAAAAATCATATCTACAAGAAAAAAAATCTGAGAAAGGAAACACAATGCAAACAACCATCAATAGCATGAAAATGTTATGTTGTGGTTCACATTTCATATCCCTTTCTCTGGGTGTATATGGCCTTTTTCACTGAACAATTGGAATCGATTTGAAACATTTCATTGTTGAAGAGAGCCATGTCCATCAGAATTGATCATCATATAGTATTTTTGTTGCTGTGTATAATGATCTCCTGGTTCTGCTCATTTCACTCAGCATCAGTCCCTGTAAGTTTCTCCAGGCCTCTTTGAAATCATCGTGCTGGTCGTTTCTCACCGAACAATAATATTCCATAATATTCATATACCATAATTTGTTGAGCCATTCTCCAATTGATGGGCATCCATTCAGTTTCCAGTTTCTAGCCACTACAAAAAGGGCTGCCGCAAACATTCTTGCTCATGTGGGGCCCTTTCCTTCCTTTATTATTTCTTTGGGATATAAGCCCAATAGAAACACTGCTGGGTCAAAGGGTACGCACAGTTTGATAACTTTTTGAGCATAGTTCCAAATTGCTCTCCAGAATGGCTGGATCCATTCACAGTTCCACCAACAGTGTATCAGTGTCCCAGCTTTCCCACATCCCCTCCAACATTCGTCATTATCTTTTCCTGTCATCTTAACCAATCTGTCAGGTGTGTAGTGGTACCTCAAAGTTATCTTAATTTGCATTTCTCAGATCAATAGTGATTTGGGGCACCTTTTCATATGGCTGTCTATATCTTCTTGCATCTCTCTGAACATTTCCTCTAGGAATTTCCATGCTATACCACTTGGTGCATATATGTTTAGTATTTATACTGCTTCATTGTCTATGGTACCCTTTAGTAAAATATAGTTTCCTTCCTTATCTCTTTTAATTAGATTTATTTTTGCTTTTACTTGATGTGAGAAAAGGATTGCTACCCATGCTTATTTTGTTCACTTGAAGCATAAAAGATTCTGCTCCAGCTCTTTACCTTCACTCTGTATGTATCTCTATGCTTTAGATGTGTTTCTTGTAAACAACATATTGTAGGATTTTGGCTTTTAATCCAGTCTGCAATCCACTTCTATTTTCTGGGAGAGTTCATCACATTCACATTCACAGTTAAAATAACTAATTCTGTGTTTCCCTGGCATCTTATTTACCCTAGATTATGCTTTTCTCTTTCCTATTCCCTTTCCCTCCTCCCTACTATTTTGCTTTTGATAACCACTTCTTTTTTTTTTAATAAAGCTTTTTATTTACAAAACATATGAGTGACCTTTCAATATTGACCTTTGCAAAAAACCTTTTTTTTTTCCCAAGCTTTTCCTTTCCTCCCCCCGATCCCCACCCCTAGATGACAGGTAATTTAATACATGCTAGATAGGATAAATTATATGACAAATACAATACATGTATACATATCTATACAGTTATCTTACTGCACAAGAAACATCAGATCTAGAAAGAGAAGAAGAAAAAAACAACCTAAGAAGGAAAACAAAATGCATGGAAATATTCACAGAAAGCGTTAAAATTCTGTGTTGTGGTTCACTCTCAGTTCCCTCAGGCCTCTGTCTGGATGTATATGACTATCTTCATCGCAGCACAACTGGTTTGAATCACATCATTGTTGAAGAGAACCATGTCCATCAAAATTGATCATCGTATAGTCTTGTTGCTGTGTATAATGTTCTCCTGGTTCTGCTGATTTCACTCAGCATCAGTTCATGCAAGTCTCTCCAATCCTCTCTGAAATCCTCCTGTTGGTCGTTTCTTACAGAACAATAATATTCCATAACATTCATATACCATAATTTATTCAGCCATTCTCCAATTGATGGGCATCTTTTCAATTTCCAGTTTCTTGCCACTACAAAAAGGGCTGCCACAAACATTTTTGCACATGTGGGTCCCTTTCCCTCCTT